>JBBGBA010000303.1:0-71015 GCA_038088335.1 Mesorhabditis sp. LJ9110
GAAGTGCTGTGGGGATGCCTTTTAGGGATGGCAATTCTGGCGGTGATGCACATTATCACCAGAGGGCGTCTAATGGAGGAATGCAGAGAGAGAGAGAGAGAGAGAGAGAGAGAGAATCGCCCTCCCCCCATTGGCAACTCCTCGCCGTCCAAAAAGGGCGTGATGGTCAGCAGATTTCCCTCACGATTTTCGGACCAAAAAACAACCCATTGAAAAGGACAGCTCACACTAATGCGTTGAGGTACACATTTTAGGAAACCAAAAAGTGTGGCTGCGAGTTGCCTTCAAAGGCTTCAAAAACCTAAAGGCCAAGCCCGCCTAGCTCTGCCTCAAAGCTTAAGCCTTAGCCAGCCTAACGTACCCTAACTAAGCCCAAGCCCCAAGCCTAAGCCTAAGCGAAGCCTAAGCCTAAGCCTAAGCCTAAGCCTAAACCTAAGCCTAAGCCCAAGCCTGCAAGCCAAGCCAAGCCAAGCTCAAACCTAAGTAAGCCTGTAATCCTGAGCCTAAGCCTAAGCCCAAACCTAAGCCCAAGCCTAAGCGAAGCCTGAGCCTAAGCCTAAGCCCAAACCTAAGCCCAAGCCTGCCTGCCTGCCAAGCCTGCCTGAGCTCAAGTCTTAACCAAGGCTCAGCCTAAACCTCCAAACCCTAATGGAGCCAGGCCCGGCCTAAACGCCCAGTTAACCCAAGCCGAAGCGTGCACTGCCATTGCCAAGCCTGGCAAAATTGCTGCTATTGGTTCAAAAGTACGGTCTCCTGATCTACGGCTGTGCAGGCTGTCGGAATTAGACCGCATAACCGATTCTGGAAACTCAAGCCTGACCCTCGGCAGGCTAGCAGAGATTCTTCAGGAAAGGGCAGGCTAGCAGAGATTGTTTGAGGAACTCTGTCTGAGATCAGAGACCCATGTACGACAAGATCCCTAATGCAGGCGGGTGGGCTAATCCGTTCCGAGTCCAGCGCCGTAGCCGAGAAAACGGTTGGCATCAATTTTTGCGAACCAGGATCGGACAGCTGAATGGCAAGCGGGAGGCGATAACATCTATGGAGCGGGTGGAGATGGGTGTGAAACGGAATTTTCCGGGGATTTTTAGGCTAGTGTCCAGATTTTATCGCGTAGTCCGGGACGGGATAAGGCCATTTTAATAAGGTTTCTAGATAGATTCTGCTAGCCTGCCCTTTCCTAAAGAATCTCTGCTAGCTTGCCCGCACCGTTTTTGAGGTGCAGCTAGCCGAGATTCTTTAGGATGCCGAAAAACAGAACAGACATTGGATTCCGCGTGGGATTTGGACTTGAAGTTTGAGAATCGTAGCGAGGCGAGATGCCAATCTTGGTCGCACTTTAGGGAATGGCAGACAGATAGAGAGAGAGAGAGAGAGAGAGAGAGAGACATAGAGAGAGAGGGAGGACGAGATCAAGCTCGAAAATCTCGTCGGGAGTACGATGGAATCCGGCCGTCTGCGGCAATTCTCGGAGGGAAAGCGGCGTTCGGAGTATCATGGTGGAACTGGGAACGGCTGAGGGAGATTGATATTCGAAATGATCATTGAAATAGTTGAACAATTTGATGGGATGGAATGAGCACGAGCAAATCGGCAGGCTAGCAGAGATTCTTTAGGAAAGGGCAGGCGAGCAGAGACTCCTCAGGAAACTCGAGAAATCGATCGATAGATCAAACAGAGCGGAAGTAGCATATTTGTGACGGTTTTGAAGTATGTGGGAGGTGCTTGTGGTTGACGATTTTGAGGAGGCTGATAGGGAGACAAAGAGCCGGAGGGGGGATCGGCCGAATCGGAGGGGAGAAGCAAATCGAGTGGAGGGCTGGGCAGGCTAGCAGAGATTCTTTGGGGAATTTGACGCGAGGGAAATCGAAACAAACTAGCGGCCAGCCGGCCAGCTTTTAGCCTAGATTCTTGACTGGCAGGCTAGCAGAGACCATGTGGGAAACGGGGCGGATACCGTAGTTGATGGCTGATTGGCAGTAAAAGTGGGTTGGAATGGCCGGTCGACAAATAGGGAAAGTAGTAATGGGGGAATTGGCAAAAAGTGAAGGTCAATCGGTGAGGGGAGGAGAGACGATCGGCTGACCGGAACCCTAGGGAAGTACTACGAAAAAGGTGACCGCGATCTGGAGGGATTCTGGGTGTCTTTGAAGGGAGTGTGACAGGAGCGGCAGAGAGAGGGGGAAAGAGAGTGCGGGAGCGAGAGAGCGAGATAGAGGGAAGAGAGGGAGAGAGGGAGAGAGTAAATGAGAGAGAGAGGGAGAGAGAGGGAGAGAAGGAGAGAGAAGAAGAGAGAGAGGAGAAAGAGGAGAGAGAGAGGAGAGAGAAGGGAGAGAGAGAGGAGAGAGGAAGGAGAGAGAGAGTAGAGAGAGAGAGAGAGAGAAGAGGAGAGAGAGAGAAGAGAGAGAGAGAGAGGGTGAGAGGAGGAGAGAGAGAGAGAGAGAGAGGAGAGAGAGAGAGAGAGAGAGAGAGAGAGAGAGAGAGAGAGAGAGAGAGAGAGAGAGAGAGAGAGAGAGAGAGAGAGAGAGAGAGAGAGAGAGAGAGAGCGAGAGAGAGAGAGAGAGAGAGAGAGAGAGAGAGAGAGAGAGAGAGAGAGAGAGAGAGAGAGAGAGAGAGAGAGAGAGAGAGAGAGAGAGAGAGAGAGGAGAGAGAGAGGATAGTGGAGGGAGAGAGAAACAGAGAGAGTGAAGAGAGAGCATAAGCAGGGGAGAGAGAGAGAGAGCGAGAGAAAGGAGTGGAGAGAGAGCGAGAGAGAGAGAGAAAAGAAGTGACAAAGCGACAACTAGCAAAGATTTTCGCAAAACTCCGGTAGCCAGCCAAGATCCTTTGCCTCGCCTTGCAACATTTCCATCAAAAACGACAACCAGCAGTAATTTATTTTGAGGATTGAAGCATTCCGGTACCAATTTTAACCAAAAATCCCGCTAGCGCAGATTACCAAAAGGCCAAAAATAGCCACAGCACCGTCGATTGTGCAGCTGCGTACAGCCTGCCAGGCAGATCGGGTACAAAGCGATGGCCGCGAAAACGAGGGATGGATGGGGGAATGGGGAAAGCGAGATCTGCCCCCCACAGTCCTCCACCAACGATTGGCATTGGATGCGAGGCTTCTTCCCCCCCCCCTTCCCCCCGGCTTCTCGGTTTCCGCCCGTCGTTTCACTCGACCACAGGACGCCACGCTACACAAAACACGACACAGCGCGGCAACAATAACATCACAGAGCTCAAAGAATCGCTGCTAGCCTGCCCTTTCCTAAAGAGTCTCTGCTAGCCTGCCCTTTCCTAAGGAATCCCTGCTAACCTGCCTTTTCCTAAAGACTCTCTGCTAGCCAGCTTGTTGCAAAAAGACAAATTATGCGTTCCGGAACGCTCCTCTGAACGGCTCTAGGAAGGGATGCAAAAGATGAGGGGCCGGCCAATAAACCAGCCGAAGCGATCCAACAAAAAGCGGTGGCGGCAACACTCTGAAGTGCCCTCCTCATCCTCCACAGAGGCGCTGCTCCTCCGCTACTTTCCTATCCACAGCCGGCTACGCGCAAAAGATGGATGCCAAAAATTGAGGCTGGACAACACCAAAAACCACCCAGCGCGGCAGCCGAAATCAAAAAGTGACTCCGCACCTAGAATCTTACAAAAAAAATTCAATAAATCGGGGACACTTTGTGCGCAGTTTTTTTAACTTGATTGAAAGTTTTGAAAACTCCTTCTATGTCCGTCTTCGTCTATCTTTCAGCGATGACAATTTGAAGGCCTTCCAGCGGTTGGAGGTGATAGAGCAGCTGAAGCCCTACAAAACCATCTAGATTTCAGAAAAAACGGCGCATACATGACAAGATTATACGGTATCTACCTTTGTTCCGCGGCGCCACTCCCAACGACGACTCCCCGTGCTTTCAGCCGACCACTCTCGCGCCGTAATTCCCGGGGGGCTTTCACAATGTTTGCCAAACCTTATAAGAAGTCATATTTTCGCTCTTTCTTAGCGTTAGTATGCTTTCAAGATTTAGTTTTATGTAAGCTCTAAACTAGCCCTAGCCCTGAGCGTATCTCCAAACGCAGCCGAAGCCTAGCTTAGGGCCCGTTAAGCCAGGTCTTGAACGGTTTCTTGTTTCCTACGGAAAATTAAAGCACTAATAAGATCGGAATCCTAAACTTTTGTTGTTTGTCCGAGGTCTAGAGCCATGGCTTCGATGTCTTTTTTCCAACTAGCTTAGTTGTGGCCGAAATTGAGGATGGCGGTGACGCGCCGCCTAGGTTTGCGGTTTAGATAAGCTCAAATGCTCCGTTAGAACGGTTTCTAACGTTTCGTAGACCCTGGGAAAGCTGAAATATGCAACATGGCACCAAAACTTGTATTGTACCGCTGTTTTCTCCTGTTTTCTTCACATATTTCAGTGAATTTTTTAAATTTGCCCTTTTTAGGCCCGCATCATGGTTGACGCGCTCAACTTGAACTTCAACCACGCCATCGCTTCGCCGCGGAATGCCGAACCGGAGGAGGAAAAGATATGGTACGGGTTTTTCCCCTGATATCACTTGATTTTTCGTCTTTCAGGACCAAGATACTGACGGAGGTGAGCGCCAAGTCGCGGAACACGATGCAGGGCGCCAGCATCATCGTGCTCGGTATTTTTACTCTACGTTTTTCGATGAATATTGATTTTTCTAGGCGACTCCGCTGCCGGCAAGACCTCTCTCCTCTCGAAGCTCGAGAAGATTGACAACCCCAACAAGGTCCGTGTTTTTGTGCTCATTTTTGATTATTTTTTTATTTTAGGGTTCGGCCCTCGAGTACCACTGCTTGAGCGTTCAACCGGATGCCCGGGACAGCAGCTACGCCTACAGCCTCGGCACCGCGGGAGGCGCCCTCGGGCCCGCCGAAAATTTAACACTACCGGTACGTTTCTGCGGATCTGCAGGGTTTCCAGAAAAATCGACCCCCTATTTGGCCGCAGAATGTCCGATTTGGACGATTTGGGCATTATTGAAGCTTTCGGCAAGCGGAAAACAGGCTCTATTCGTTTTTCATAAAAACCGTTTTAATTCCGAATTTGTGGAGCAAAATCCATGAAAATTGCAGTTTTATGCACAATTCGCTTTTGAAGAAATCGTTCATATCTAGGCGGGCTAAAAACTTTGTAGAACGAAAAGCGCTTGTTTTCTCGCCGTTTCAAGGGACTTTGAATGGTGCAAAACTCTTCTCGATTTTTCTGGATACCCTATTATTGTTGCAATTAACCGTGTGACGCGCGTCGAAATTCCCGCTTTTCATTTTCAACGTTTACTGTAATTTTTTCAGCTCTGGGTCCTCGACGGCAACGAGAAGTTCGCCCCGCTGCTTCGCCACGCCCTCTCTGCCAATACGCCCTCCAAGACAGTCGTCATCATCGCCGTGTCGCTAGACAACCCAAGTGCGTTTTTATTCGGTGTTGAAAATGCCATTTTAGGCCCGGTGCACTCGCTACGGCGATGGGCGTCGATAATGGCCAAGGAGATTGCGAGCGTACGAGCCGGCGGTGGTGAACGAGGCGAAGCAAGGCCAAGAGCGATTCTGGCAAGAGTACGTCGAGCCGCTCGAATCGTCGATGACCGCCTCGATGGCGCCGGGACTTGAGGATACAGGTAAGCTTTTCGTTTGGTCGTTTGGTCCCAAATTCGGGTGAATTCTGCGCAAATTGGTTTCAAAAAGGCTAAAATTAACGATTTTTCGATAAACAAGGCCGATTTCCGATTCAAAATGTCACTAACCGAAATTTTCTTAGTTTTTTATTGATTTCCGCTTCAAATATGGCCAAATTTTGCTAAAAACTGTCAAAAAGGACATGATGACGGAACTAGGCGTTTCTGGACTTCTTGGAAAAAAGGTTATCAACTGCCCGATAATGCGAATGCACGTTATATAGCACTTCAAATGTATTCACAAATTTTTGGCGTTTTTTGAAGGAATTTTTGCAGGTCTTCTTCCTCTCGAGCAAGGCGTTCTCTCGGAGAACTACGGGGTGTCGATGATCGTCGTCGTGACCAAGGCCGACCTCGTGAATGAGAGGAGCGAGCAGACGATGGACAAGGTGCTGTGCGACGTGCGGCGCTTCTGCCTTCAATATGGGGCCGCGCTCGTCTACACGACGACCAAGAATCCGAAGAACACGCAGCTGCTCGCCAAGGTAAACCGTGGCTTTCCGGTTAAAAAGGGCTGTCGGTTTCGAAAAAACGGAATCAGCTTTTGATCGACGAAAATTCCTAGGCACTTTTCGACCAGAGCGTTTGCGGAAACTTTACCCTTTTATTGCATCAAAATTTAGCTCTTTTCCTGCCAAAAGTCTGATCTTTCGCGAGATTGGGTTCTTTTGCTAAAAACCTTATTAAAATAATTCCTATTACGTGGCTAGGCATTTCTAGACTTTTACACAAAGTTTTTGTTTCCCCCCAAAATGCGAATGAGCCAAATGTCTTTTTTGGAAATCGATTTCCCAGGAAAATTGTGTCGCAGCGACGGCTAACTTTCTTTTAGTACATCGTGCACCGTGCCTATGGTCCCCCCTTCACCACTTCGGCCCAGATGATCGACCGAGATACAATCTTCTGCCGGCCGGCTGGGATAGCGAAAAGAAGATTGAGATCGTTAGGGTCAGTGTTATTCTGTGCAAGTTTTAATGCCATTTTCCCATTTCCAGTCGAATATCACCGAAATCGACGTGCTCGAGCCGAACCGCGAGAAGGTGAACGTCGTCAAGGAGCCCGAGGTCATCGCCGAGGACACGCAGGTTTGCTCATTTTCATTTCTGGGAGTTTACAGTCTTTTTTCAGGTGTTCCTCGCCCGGTTCGCCGACATGTTGGCCAAGGACTCGGCGACGAATGGGCAAAAGAAGGTGGATGATGCCGGGGCAACGGCTTCGGATTCCCCGTTGGCCAGCTTCTTCTCCAATCTGCTAAAGGTATTAATGTTATTTCCTTTTTCCAATGGACAAAAACGAGGCGCGGGATCGAGCCCGCATTTTGCCGTCCTGCGTTCAATTTTTGGTTAGAATAAAGACGGTTCGACCCCGCCCCCTCCACCGGCACCTTCACAACTCGCATTTCGTCGTCCGGTATTCAGAAATCGCCTCTTTCTCTCGCTTTTCGTTGTCGATGGCTGCCGCGCGGAAACGCGCGCAAAAAGAAAGCATGTTGAACGGCTGAATGTTGTGAGGGTGGTGCTCGTCGCGCAAAAATCATTCTCGCGGATCGGCCGCTTGTCTCGGATTTAAATCCCCATTTATCGTTTTCGTTTTTCAGGACAAACCGCAATCGACGCGGACAGCCGCCCCCGTTTCCGAGGAGCAGCAGCAGGCTCAAATCGAGAAGATTTTCCAGGTAAAGCGATTTCTAATTTGCGATAATTTGTTGAGTTGTTTAGAAAAGCGACGAGACGGACAGCGCGGCGTAGGGCAATCAATCGACACGACAAATAAAGGAAAAACACGAGAAAAATGTCATAATATAAACCCATTTCCCCGTGTATGATTTCTATGCGTTTGATTGTGATTAGCAATTCGAAAAAAGCCCCGTCTCTTGTTATTTCTGGTCCTCGTATCCGCGTTGTTTCAGTTCCATGTCTCCATCTGCTCTCCCCCAACTTCAGAAAAGTGTATGTCCCGGGCATGGCTTTTCCCTTTGATGTGCAGAGAGCTTTGAAAATGCCTCATCCAGTTTTTGCTTGTGCCCTCATAATAAACTTTTTACCAAGCTGGAAGCCATAAATTTTCCGGGCAACGGTGCCATGGCGGGCACCCGCGCGAGAAAACACAATTCCAGCATGGAAGACGTGATCGAAATGGAGAAGATCTGCCCGGGCGGCGTCCGGTTCTAGACGTGACGAGGAGGGGCGCTGTCCGTCGATTTTCGGCTCGTCTCGCTGAAATGAAGCCGTTTGTTGGTGACGCCTCGCGCAACCGATTGCCACGCGCCCTGCACAGCTCGAATGCTCGCGGCATGTCAAACGGTTCTGGTTCGTTAGCGGCGGGGGGCATTTTTTGTCAATAGCTTCTCTTTCTCTCTTCGAGCTTCGTAGAGCATTGCGCTTGATTAGTCGCGAAAAACTGACCAAGCAGCCTAACCCCTAAACTTTTTGCCCGCCCCAAACTTCAACAGTACCAAATCCTTTGTTTTCATGATGCTCGTGATGAAATAATGAAAAATCTACGAGATCAACCCCCCTGCTAACGAACCAGAACCCCCTAAAAAGGAACCTGGCCGACCCGAGGGCGGTGAAGACGGCGGCCGAAGGAGGCGGGGCAGCGATGCGGTGGAGACGACGGTCTGCGTGCTGCACAGACTCGGGCCGGCGAAGCGTGCATATTCCGAGCCGGGGCATGCAACGATGATGATGACGAGGATGATGAGGATGAATGGTAACCACCAGGTAATGGTGGCAATGCATCAAAAACCGGAACAGGCGGAGAAGCAGCGCGGGGGAACCGGCCGAGAAACGCCAGCCGGTCGTGCGCCTCGATCGCTTGGAAATCTGAACTTTTCAGATATAAATTGTGTTTTTAAAAAGGCTTTTTCCTATTCCTAAACGTGAAAAATTCACAAATTTTCATTAAAACCTATCAAATATATCCATTTTTCGACCAAAAAAGCCGATTTTTAAGCAAAATTTCGACTTTTTGGACCGTTTTTAAAGTTTTTAGATGGTTTTCTAGTTGAAATTTAGTTACAGATTACTAAAACCGCTATTAAAGTCTATCCTCCTATAAACTTACTAGGCATTTCTAGACCTATACAAAAAGGTTCGGGTTTTTTCGACGTTTTTTAGCGTTTTTCTGCCGGAAATATGGTGTTATTTTGCTCAAAAAAACCGATTTCAACGTACTTTTGACGAAGTTACTAGGCTTTTACTAGGCCCCCCCCCCCTGTTAATGCGAAAGCACCAAATTTTGAGAGAGTGAGGTTTGGCCGGCCGTACGTACGCTCGTCGATGCTGTGCCACTGGAAAAGGCAGATCCACACGAGGAACTGGTAGGCGATGATCACCGACACGAAGAGGGCCGTGTTGAAGAACGACCAGAACATGTTCCACAGGCTATCCTCATCGTCGCCATTCTGCCTGCAAATCGAGCGTGCGGATTTCTGGCTTTGCAAAAGCCAAAACAAGGCATTTGCCTTAGGTACTTTCGCATTGACGGGGGAGCGAAATTTTTGTGCGTCTAGAAGTACCTGGTAATTGAATAGAAAGTGTTTTAATAGTTTTTTGAGTAAAATAAAACTATATTTCGACTAGAAAACTAACTAAAAACTTTGAAAATGATGAAAAAGTCGAAATTTTACTAAAAAATCGATCCTTTTCGGTAGAAAAAGCGATTTTTTTTAATGTTTTTATACATTTGTAAAGTTTTTGCTTGGAAAAAAGCTGGTCCCCCCGATAATGTTCAAGGACATTTTCCTACTCAAGGTTGTTGGTTCTGGAGAGGACGTATCGGGGTCGAGGCACGTCATCGGCCGTTGATTGTCGCGTGCCGAGCGTGTGGTTCAACCAGTCGACCAGGGTCTCTACAAATTCGATGCTTGCCATTAACGGTTCTGAGCTGTTAGCGGGGGGGGGACGACGGGATGACGTACCCAAGGGCCGTGCTCGAGGTTGATGAGCAGCGTGCTGGCCAGCCCGTACGCCGACTCATCCGGGCCCACCATCCGCGACTTGCTGTTCGTGATGAATCGGAGGCCGTGCACGAAGACGTCTACAACAAAATAGGGGAAAGCTCTCTCTTTTGGGTTCTGGACTGTTAGCGGGGGGGGGGGAGAACTGGCTGAGCTCAGTCCCCAGCCGACCTGCCAGTATCTGGTTCCTGTTCATCTACAGGTGTGTAAAGTATACCAAAATACTCGCCAGAGCAAGACGAACATTTTCGCATACTTTACACACCTGTAGATGAACACGGAGCCGAGATACAAGCGCTGGCTGCCGGCATGGGGGGGAGGGTAGACTACACTCTAACCAAAAGTGGTTGTCTCCTGCTAACGCTCTCCCCCCCCGCTAACAGTCCAGAACCAGTTGAAGCGTATACCCTCTCTGCCGATGCAATGCTTGAAGCACATCGCGTTCGCGCGCACTAGATCGGCCTCATCGTCGTAGTGGACAATGATGTGCGATGACGTCGATTTCCAGGATGGCCATTCACGATAGATTGTGCGTCACATCGTGGCAAAGGTCTCCTACAAAATTCGCAGACGCTTTGTTCTTTAACGAATCAGGGGAAGATACCGAATGTTAAAATATCCAATTATTATTTTAAAAACCAAAACATTCCATTTTTGCGGCCAAAAATCGCAATTTTTGGGTCAAAATTTCGATGTGAACCTTTTTTTTCGATAGTTTTTCTGGTAGAAATATAGTTTGATTTTACGAAAAAACACTAATTACGTACTTTCTATGAACTTACTAGGCATTTCTAGACTTACAAAAAAAATTAGGCTAAACTCCAGATACCCCACCCAGCCGACTCCTACCCGCCATATCTCGGCCATACTTACAAAAATCCTACCCGTCCTACCCGCCATACTTACAAAAAAAATTACGTTCCCCCCGCTAACAGTCCAGAACCAATTTAGGGTTACTAACTCGAGAAAAGGCGCGGCACTTACCGCGCGAATGATTGGCGGTGCTGAGAAATGGGTGGATGGCGGTGGTGTTGTTGTATGGGGGCCGGGTACACTCGAACTCTGGGCCCAGCTTCATTCGACGGCCTGCAACGCAAACGTTCAGATTTCAGAATTATTAGAGAGCATGGGCCGACTTAAGCCTAAGCCTAAGCCCAAGCCTAAGCGAAGCCTAAGACTAAGCCCAAGCCTAAGCGAAGCCTAAGCTAAGCCTAAGCCTAAGCGAAGCCTAAGCCTAAGCCTAAGACTAAGCCCAAGCCTAAGCGAAGCCTAAGCCTGCTCAAGCCACTAAGCCTAAGCCTGCTTAAGCCAAGCCTAAGCGAAGCCTAAGCCCTAAAGCCAAGCCTAAGCAAGCCTGCTAAGCCAAGACTAGCCAAGCCTGCTAAGCCTAAGCCTAGCCTAAGCGAAGCCGAAGCCTAAGCCTAAGCCGAGCCCAAGCCTAAGCCTAAGCCTAAGCCCAAGCCTAAGCGAAGCCTAAGCCTAAGCCCTAAGCCAAGCCTAACCTAGTCTGAAAATTTAAAATTAATTCTAAAAATTTCGGCAGAGAGAATTTTTCCTTGTACGGAAATTTCGGTGTAATCGTCGTCTGCGTAATGAATTTTCTATGGAATGAATGTCTGCGTAATGAATTTTCTGTATAACGTTACGAAATCGAGCCTTTTCTACCTTTTATCGTGTTGTGGGCCATGGCGACGTGGAGGTAGACGCGATTGTGCTCCGCCTTCACTAGCGCCCCCAGCTGGTTGTACACCGTCAACAACTAAATGAGACAGCATCCTCTGTCTCTCTCTCTCTCTCTCTCTCTCTCTGCCAGCCTGCCTCCTTTCCATTTCCTCAAACAATCTCTGCTAGCCTGCCCTCGAAAACTCAAAAACCAACCATCAGGGCATTACTGACGTCCTGGCTGCGCGGCAAGATGACGAGCTTTGCGTGTCGATCGGTGAACTGCTCGGTGCCGTTGAGGTGATCACTGTAAGACAAAATACACCCACGAAATGGCGAGTTGAAAAAGAAACGAACCCGTATAAGGGGATGATGAGCGGACGAATGAGACTGCACGTCGACAGCTGGGGCGGAATGGCAGAAGCCAATCTCTGGCCGGCCATCATCACGGAGAAGTACACCAAAATCAGAGGGAAAAGCCACCGCCGAGAAGCGCCCATCATCGTCGAGCACCGTGGGACAATTTGCCGAGATTCCGGAAAACGCGAAATATTCGCCGCCTACGGGATTCGGAAGTTGGATGCAAATTTCTTGGACATTTCGGAAAGAGCGAGAGAGAGAGAGAAGAGAAAGAGAGAGAGAGCGAGAGGGAGAGAGAGAGGAGAAGAGGAGAGAAAGAGAGAGAGAGCGCGAGAAGACAGAGAGAAGGATGGAAGGAGAGAGAGACAGAGGAGATAGCGAGAGAGGAGCGAGAGAGACAGAGAGGGACAGAGAGAGTGAGCGACAGAGAGAGAGCAAGAGAGAGAGAGAGAGCGAGAAAGAGAATTTTCGTATCTCGGCTCTCCTTGGATTTACAGAGCTGGCAATTGTACGAAAATGCAGCCCTTGGTCCGTAGAGTAAGACGACCGTGTTCTTCAGCCGAAAAATTACCCAAAAATTTGTTAACCGGTTTAACATTTAAAATTGAGCCAGGCCTAACTGATATCACCGCATTGGGTGCATTAAAGGGCATTGTGACATGCAACGCCCGTTAAAGACACGATTTAGCGTCGAAAGCAGTGCATTTCGATCTTAAAACGTTTTGTTTTATTCAGAGGCAGTGTTAAAAAAGAAAGGCAGTGGAATGGACGAATTATTTGAGGTTTGATCATGCTTCTTCTTCCTTCGATTCTTCGAGCTGGATGTCTTTTTCGTCGTCGTTTGGCAGGACGGGCGCCTCGGGGAGGGACGGTCTAATAAGGGGTATAAATTTTGTAAAATAGGGTGTTCACCTCGTTTTGTCCAGCAAATAGTCATCGTCATCATTGTCGTCGGTCGGCAATTCTACTGCGGTTTTAGATTAGAAAATGAGAGAGAGAGAGCGAGAGAGAGAGAGAGCGAGAGAGAGAGAGAGAGAGAGAGCGAGAGAGAGAGAGAGAGGCTAACCTCCATCATCCTGCGTCGCTTCTATAAGAAAAAATGCCCATAATTAATTACAAACTAACAAACCTTGGCTTTCCGGGACGTCATTCACCTCAGCCGGACCGGCGCCGCCTCCAATTTCTAAAAGCTTGGTTATTTCATCCAAAAAACTCGACCAGGCGCCGCATCTGGCCTCGCGCCGCCCCCGATCTCTGTAAAAAACTTCGTTAGGGAGAGAGAGAGAGAGAGAGAGAGAGAGAGAGTGAGAGAGCGAGAGAAGGAGAGAGAGACAGATAGAGATAGCCAGAGAGAGCAGAGAGCGAGAGAGACAGAGAGAGAGAGAGAGAGAGAGAGAGAGAGAGAGCGCGCGAGAGAGAGAGCGCGAGAAAGTGAATTTTCGTATCTCGGCTCTCCTTGGATTTACAGGGCTGGCAAGTGTACCAAAATGTAGCCCTTGGTCCGTAGAGTAAGACGACCATACGTTTCAGTCGAAAAAGACCCAGAAGTTTGTTGCACTGTTTCTACTTTTGCCATCTACCCCGAGATCACCCGATTGGGTGCTTTAAGGGCATTGTGACATGCAACGCTCGTTCAAAGACGCGATTTAGCGCCCAAAGCAGTGCATTTCGATCTTAAACGTTTTGTTTTATTGAGAGGCAGTGTTGTCATAGGAAGGCAGTGGAAATGGACGAATTATTTGATATTTGATCATGTTTCTTCCTTCGATTCTTCGAGCTGGATGTCTTTTTCGTCGTCGTTTGGCAGGACGGGCGCCTCGGGGAGGGATGGTCTAATCAGGGGTATAGAATTTTATTTTCAATTTATTATTAAATTTACATTAAACATATATTTAATGAAAAATGGGGTGTTCACCTCGTTTTGTCTAGCAAATAGTCATCGTCATCATTGTCGTCGGTCGGCAATTCTACTGTGATTTTAGATTAGAAAATGAGAGAGAGAGAGCGAGAGAGAGAGCGAGAGAGAGAGCGAGAGAGAGCGAGCGAGAGAGAGAGAGAGAGGCTAACCTCCATCGTCCTGCGTCGCTTCTATATGAAAAAATCCCCTTAAGAATTCGCAAACTACCAAACCTTGACTTTCCGGGACCTTGTTCACCTCAGCCGGACCGGCGCCGCCTCCAATTCCTAAAAACCGGGTCATTTTATGCAAAAAAAAAACCCGACCAGGTGCCGCATCTGGCCTCGCGCCGCCCCCGATCTCTGTAAAAAACGTCGTTAGGGAGAAGGAGAGAGACAGAGCGAAAGAGAGCGAGAAAGCTAGCTTCAAAACCCACCTGAATCCGGTCGCTCCTCACCCACTTCCGGCCCGCACCGCCTCCAATATCTGGAAAAACCCAATAAACTCGGCTAGTCTGCGGCCCTAAAAACGTACCTGGTCATCGTCTCCGGCTCGGCACCTCCACCGATCACTAAAAAAAGCGCGAATCGCTGCGCCTAAAAAATCGGCATACCAGGTCTCTCCTCTTCGGGTTGTGGCGCCTCGGGACGTTGATCTGGCTCGGAGCCGCCGCCGATTTCTGGTTGGAACTGGTTGATGTGGGGCAGCGCCACGACCAATGTCTAAAATCGATTAAAAGGCAGATTTCCTAAAGAATCTCTGCTAGCCTGCCCTTTCCTAAAGAATCTCTGCTAGCCTGCCCTTTCCTAAAGAATCTCTGCTAGCCTGCCCTTTCCTAAAGAATCTCTGCTAGCCTGCCCTTTCCTAAAGAATCTCTGCTAGCCTGCGCCTTTCCTAAAGAATCTCTGCTAGCCTGCCCTTTCCTAAAGAATCTCTGCTAGCCTGCCCTTTCCTAAAGAATCTCTGCTAGCCTGCCCTTTCCTAAAAGAATCTCTGCTAGCCTGCCTTTCCTAAAGAATCTCTGCTAGCCTGCCCTTTCCTAAAGAATCTCTGCTAGCTGCCCTTTCCTAAACAAGCTCTGCTAGCCTGCCCTTTCCTAAAGAATCTCTGCTAGCCTGCCTTCCTAAAAATCTCGACGCCCTAACAAACGCTCAGCCGATCCTCCTGTTCGAAGTTGTCGCTAAAGGAATATAGATCTTTCATAAATTAATCCCTAGGTCGGCTTTCCTAAAGTCTCTGCTAGCTGCCCTTCTAAAGAATCTCTGCTTAGCCTGCCCTTCCAAAATCCAAACGCACCCATCGACGGTCGCCGATCCTCCTGTTCGAAGTTGTCGCTAAAAATGGAAAAATAAGGTCTTTAAGGCAAAGGAGATACCCTTAAAGGTAAGGTATAAAAGGGGACCAAAACGGTACCTATTGGGCTGTTTCCGGTAGACATTCCCTTGATAGTCGACCACCGTGAGGCCACGGTCGGCGCCCGGGGAGAGAATGTGGGCGGGCAGAGATTGTTGCATGAAATAGGGACGTTTCTCCAATGATCTCTGCTAGCTTGCCCTCAATTCCCCAAAGATCCCTGCTAGACGCCCCCCTGGCCCTACCCATTGCCAGCAGGTGCGGGATGACGGTCCTGGTCGTAGCACCGTACGGGACGCTCCACCTCCCGACCGGCAGGGGGATTGGGGCGTAATCGTTGCTGATGGGTGCGCGGGTCGTAGCCTCGCGGTGGTGCCGGCTGAAAAACGGTATTTCGCGCTTCTAGAAGTGGTACCTTCTGGCCGTCGGCTCGAATATTCGCCGCCCTCCACATTCGATCCATTTCCGGATCGTACTGTGGGTCATACGGGTTGTATCGACCATCATATAACGATGAACGGGGGTCAAACCTGAAAAATGGTACATGAATATCACTCTAAGCTAGAAATTTCAGGCGACGTACATAGGATCGTAGTACTCGTAGCTGGGGTTCGTGCGCGGATCCTTGAGTCGAGCGTCGTTCGGGTCGATCTGGGCGGAGGCCGGCTGCTGCTGAGGGCAGCTCTGGAATTGGATGTTGATCTCTCACTCTCACGCTCACTCTCCGTTCTCTCACTCTCTCGCTCTCTCTCTCTCTCTCTCTCTCTCTCTCTCTCTCTCTCTCTCTGCTCTCTTTTCTCTCCTTCTCTCATCTCTCTCTCCCTCTCTGTTTCTCTCTAGCTCTCTGTCTCTCTCACTCTCTATCTATCTATACTCTCCTCTGCTCTCTCTCTCTCTCTCTTCTCTCTCTCTCTCTCGCTCTCACTCAACCACCTCAAAGACGTTTCCATCTCGTGTCTTCACTAGAGTACATCCGGGTCGACTGGGCACATTCTGCTGCTGATTCTCGGGTTGTCGAGGCTCTAGAAAAACCTCTATAAACCTTAAAAATGCAAAAATGCAAAAACCGACGTGAGGACGTGGCTGTGGGGGTGTTCGGGCTGAGGGTTGTACACTGAAAAAACGGGTACTAGTGTAATATCAGGGTGTTAGGGTACTAGTGTAATACCGGGGGAGATACTAGTGCAGTACTGGGGGTATAAGTACTGATTCAATACCCGGGGGTTAGGTACTAGTGCAGACCAGGGGACGGGTACTGATGCAATACCGGGGTCGGGTACTAATGCAGTACTGGGGGGTCAGGTACTAGTGCAATCAGGGGCCGCTAATATATGGCGCGCGCGGATGGATTACATGTCGTAATGCCGTCCCTCTCCCTCCACCACTGACCTTGTCCAGGATGTCCGGCCCATCCCTCGGCATGTCGCACGTGCGGGTCACTGTAGGCTGATGCCTAAAATGACATTTCGTTGCAGGGCGTAATTTGTGTTACCAAGTACGCGCCGGTCCGCTCAGGGCCACGTTCAGCTGTGGATTTGCGGAGGAAAGTGGACACGGGTGTCGAACTCGTAGCCGTCGGCCTGAAAATTGGGCGGATGGGTCTTGGCGAGAATTCAAAGCGTTTCCGGGTGGAGGGGTCTAAAACCCGGAGAGGCCCACCTTGATGATGTCGTCGTAGTTTTCGGGGAAGACGCCCTTGAATTGACGGGCACCACGGTCCGGGAGTTGACCATCACCGTATGAGGTCTGAAAGAGAGCGGCTAGAGATAGAGAGAGAGAGGGGAGAGCGAGAGAGAGATAGAGAGAGAGCGAGAGAGTGAGAGAGAGATAAAGATAGATAGAGAGAGAGGGAGAGAGCAAAATCCAACCCCAGTGCCATTCGTGAAGCTGGCAATCTTGTGATTGGTGAATCCGACGGCGTCGTACGAGTTCGTCTCGCGGCCCGACACCCAGCGGAACCTGTAGATGAAAATTTACTGCCCCAACACCACCAAACCCACGTGGTCCCCTGCTGCGCGTCTTGGCGACTACGCGACAATACGCGGAATCCGCCGCACACCTCGACCACCTCGTCGTCCTGCCCCACGAAGTAGCCGCACACCTGGGAAGGAGGTGTGAGGCTAAGACAAGGCTGAGCATAAGCCTAAGCCTAAGCTAAGCCTGAAACCTAAGCAAAGCGTAGACCTACGCCTAAGCCTAAGCTTAAGCACAAGTCAGAGCCTAAGCCTAAGCCTAACCTAAGCCTAAGCTTAAGCCCAAGCCGGAGCCTAAGCCTAAGCTAAGCCCACACCTAAGCCTAAGCCTAAAGCTAAGCCCAAGCCTAAGCCTAAGCCTAAGCCTAACCTAAGCCTAAGCCTAAGCCCTACCTAGCTAAGCCAAGCCTAGCTAAGCCTAAGCCTAACCTAAGCCTAAGCTTAAGCACAAGTCGGAGCCTAAGCCTACGACAAAGCCCAAGCCTAAGCCTAAAGCGAAGCCAAAGCCTAAACTTAAGCGACTCACCCTTCCGTCGGCCCGTCGAATCGCGTGCCCAAAGGCTTCATAATGGCCCGAGCCGTACTTCGTGCGCGTTATCCTTAAAAATAGTCTTTAAAAACCAATTTTAAAAATTAAGAAATGCCTATCATAAAAATGCCCAAAAATTAAAGGAATTTTTCCCAAATCTAACTGTTTTTCCGCAGAAAAACAATTTTTACCATTTTTAAACGTGAAAACTTGCCAAATTTGATTAAAAAATACAAAAATATCGATTTCTCGACGAAAAATGCAGTTTTTGACCAAAATTTCGGCAAAAAGTTGTTTCCATCTTTTTTGATTGTTTTGCGGCTTCAAATATCGTTAAATTTTGTTAAAAACACTATTAAAACACTAGACAAACACGCTCCCCCGATAAAAGAAAAGATCCTAGCTGCGTTATTACCAGTATGCCACCCATCCGCGCGCCTCCGACCCATCGGCATTGGGGATCTAAAAAAAATTTCCGTCTCCCAAGACCCTCCAAAAAAACCGTCAAAAAGTCGGCGGTCGTCTTCCCGTCGCGGATGTTGCCCAGATAATCGATACCGTCCAGTATTCTTCGCCAATCTGTAAAAAAATAAATTTCGCGAAATAGATCCCTTCTGGACTGTTAGCAGGGGACCAAATTTTTGCTTTTAAATCTCGACGGCCTTATCACAAAATCAAGCTTTTTTTATAGCCTTTTAAAGACTTTTTTGATATAGAACGATAGGAAAAATAATTGAAATTTCGATTAAAATGATAGCAAATCCAAAAAATTCACCCATATGGCGGCGAGTTGGGCCAGAGGAGGGCAAAGACGGCAAGCCTGGAGCTGCATCGCTGCAATTGGGAGTGTTGCGTGTGTAATAACTTTTTCGTAAAACTTAAGCATATTTGCAGCGGAAAAATAATCAATAAGGACACTTAACAACAATTTTTGGAGGAAATTTTCGTCCAAAAACCGATATTTTTCGTATTTTTTCAAAAATTTGTAATGTTTTTGCGTTTCGGAATAGTAGAAGACAGCGTAGAAAGACTTTCTCTATTTATACTAGAAAAATCGAATCCCCAAAAAATCCCCCCCCCCGATAATGCGAAAGAACCTTCCGCAGCACGATCAAGGCCATCTCAGCCAAGCCTAAGCCTTAATAAAATTCGTTAAATGTCGTGACAACAAGTTCGAAAAAATCGGGATAATCACAAATTTTTAAGAATTAAGATTTAGATTTGACTACTAGTATTAGTATTTTAAATTAGAGTTGTACGAATCGGAAAAGTCACTGCCAGCCAAGAGGCCCTTATCGCGCGCCGATCCCCCTCAACAAAGAATTTGGTGGGCCCCAGGAAAATGCATTGTTTGGGGGGTTGACACTTCCAAATTGCGTTCCACCCACAAAATTCGGTCTGTAGTTGTTGCATGACTTTTCAGCCCTTGTATTACTCACGCCAAAAAGCCGCAGCCGGGGCGGATTAGGCTGGTCTGGCCCCCCAACTTGCCGTGGCCCCTGATAACGCTCGATGACAATTGACGGGTTGGGGGACGCGTGGGAGTGCCGCGGAAAGATGCGTAAAATTGAGGGGTTACTCGAAGAGCAGGGCAGTAATTGACCGTAAGGTAGCGTAGCGGAGCGGAACGTAGCGTGCGTCGCAGCTTGTCTCATATGCGTAAGGCAACGTAGCGTAGCGACGCGTAATGGAACGTAGCGTAAATAAGACCAATGAACTACAGAAAAATTATCTAAATCCAAAAAATACAACAAAACAATAATTGCAAGCATGGGCTAGGCGTACGGCGCCGAGTGCCGTTTCGTCGAGCCAGAATTTCAGATAACAACTCCCCCCGGTGTAGCCTTTTTGGCCGGGGGTTTAGAAGACTGGCTGAGAGGGGAGAATCCGCTCCACATTTCTCGAAATATCAATAAAAAGCGCGACAGGACCCGAGGGGGGAGAAATGGCTGATAGCAGACGGCCGAAGAAACACACCGAATCAACACTTTTCCTTTACACCACACCCAAGTGCCCCGGCGAATTCTGCCGAGCGGAATGGAAGGAAAATTCAGACGAAATCAACGATTTTTAAATTTCAAAAATAGCTCGCCCGCACCTTCGACTGCGCCGAAAAAAAATGATATTTTGGCTCGGCGGCGGCGAAGCTTGCAAAAAAAATTCGCGGTTCTTTGGCATTATCGGGGGGGGGGGAGAAATTTTTTAAATCTAAATACCTGAAATGGTTCTAAACCGTTTTCCACGATTGTTAAACGGAAAAATTTCTCTACTAAAGTTTATTACAACACAAAAAAAAATATAGATTTTTGGGCAGTTTTGATTGTAGTTTGACTAATTTTGCAGAGGCCCGAAGTTTGCATAGGCTGTATATGCGAATGCCAGAGATTTTCGAGACTTTGGCAATTCAAACAACCGAATTCTAGGCAAAAAATGTTGTCGTGAAAAAGATAAAAAAAACAGAATGTGGAAAATTTTTTTAGGGTTTGCGTTTCACCGGTAATTAGCCTATGTAAAGTTCGACATTCTGAATTTTCGACATTATGGAGAACCCTCGACATTATTTTAAATTTCGAAATTATGAAATTTCGACATTATGATACCAATTCCCGACGGAAAACCCTCAAAAAAAAAAAGAAAACACGCCTGATGTTGTGCGGAATTTTGCGCTGATTCCGAATCCGTTGTCAGAATCTGCGAAACGGCCAAATTGGAAAAGTTATGAAGCTTTTCAGGGCCAAAAACGCAAAAATTTTACGAAATTGTCCAATTTTCGCCTTTAAAAATGCATAAACCACCTTCAGAACTTCCAAAAACCCACAAACGTCTGGGTGTTCGAGCGTTGCTGCCCTTATCTTCTTGCGTCCATTTTTGCGTGTCTAGCATTCCGGTGGACGGACGAGTGGGGTGGCTGCCGTTTGCTCGAGTCAGACTCCTCTAAAAGTACCGTTTTTGCAGGAATAATACCAATAAAATGGCGGTTAATTAAAAGGTAGGGAAAATCTACGCAAAAATCCTGGTTCTAGTTCTTTAGTGGGGGGTATTATCCCAGATTTTATGATATTTTGATTCTTTCGCATTATCGGGCAGCCAACTTTTCTGAAAATCCAGAAATAAATTTAAAACAATTTTTAGTAGTATTTAAATTTATTTTAAGGGAAGAAACAAGCAAAAATTTATCGTCGAAATTTTGGTGGAAATTCGGGCGTTATTGGGCCAAAAAAATCGTTATTTAGGCATTTTTTAATGAAACGTTGTAAAGTTTTGTGTTTAGGCGTAAAAAAGCATTTAGAAACACTTCTATTTATTCTATGAAAACTGGTCAAAAAGCTGGCCCCCCGATAATGTAAAAGAGCCGAGACACCAGCCATTTTTCGGTATCATTACCCAGCAATCCGTTTCGAACATGAAAAAATACATTCAGAATTTTTAACTATAGCTTAAAAGAATGTAATCAGAGACAAAAGTTTTGCCAACGAAGTCCACCCCTGCCGCTAACCCAAGGAACGCCAGAGGGGAGAAGCCCGTTAAAAACTTTAAAAAAAAACGGCTCAGGCATACGAAAATTGACGGGCGCATGGATTCGCGACGCCGCGAACGCCACCCTTGCGCGTCCCTTTAAATGGTAGATCAATTGAAATTTAAATAAAACCATTTAAATGAAAGTATTTAATCGTGGAAATGGCCCCTTAACGAATGCTTCTTTATTAAATTATCAACGAAGAACAGAAAACAGAGACCAAGGAAAGAAAGAGAGGGAGAGAGAGAGAGAGAGAGAGAGAGAGAAAAACAACGAAAAACAGGGGAAGCCGATGCACACAGTCAGTAAATGGAAGTGGGGTGAGGAGGGTGAGAGAGTGGATAGAATGGAGAGGGAGCAGAGAGATCGAGTACTCGCAATGTGACACGGACATTGTACAATATTTTCGCATATCAAAAGAGTGGGAAAGACTAGACTACAGAACACTATAGACTACAGACTACGACAGGGTGAAGGGAATATTCTAGAAGTGGATATGCGTCGGGGATCATGATCACAGGGTGGCAGAGACCGGGGGGAGGAGCCGTCGTCTACATTGTTCGCACTGCCGAGTCGGCCATTTGCAGGATGAAGCTGAAAAGGAAATTGTAGATATCGGACGCTCAAGGATTACTTTAAAAACGTAGAAATTTTGAGAATATCGAAATTTTATAATGCCGAAATTTAATATCGAAAATTCAGAAAATCTAATTGATACTGTAGAAATTTTAGAATATCTAAATTCATAACGTCGAAATTGCAGAATATCGAAATTCAATGCCGAATTTTCAGAACACCGTAATTCATAGCGTCGAAAATCGTAATCCGAATTTTAGAAATCAAATTCATAAGTGAAAAAATTTCGACACTAAGAAATTTCGAAAATTACTCACGAAAAAGGTGACCGATTTCGGGGTCGACATTATCAATTTCGGCATTACGATAGCAGAGCTCGAAGCCCAAGGCAGAACGACCGATCGAGCCAGGTGACCGATTTCGGGGAGAACGAGCCGCCCTCCAGGAATCCGAGATGGCCGCCATGGGCCGTGAGCACGAAGGCGACACCGTCACGTTGCGAGCACATCTCCTGGAAACGGAAAAAGGTGGCGTTACTTTCAAAATGTTGAAATTCATATGCCGAAATCTACGGCGCTTTCGCATTATCGGGGGGCAAAGTCTTTTAGAATGAAGAAAATTTAATTTTTAAAATAAAAATTGTGGAAGTATTTCTAAAGCGTTTTTGCTATTCCTAAGCGTAAACAATAAAATTTTAAAAATAAAAAATGCCGATTTTTAGACTAAAAATTGACGATTTCGACGAAAATTTAGATAAAAAATCTTCCAGGCTGTTTTTTTATTGTTTTTCCACTGTAAATTGTTAAATTTTAATACTAGAATAACGCACTTAACTAGGTTACTAAGGCATTTTCTGGACGTAGATATACAACGAAAAACACACCCTAACCGGCTCCCACAGGGCCTCGGGCACAATCGGGTCGTCGCGCGCATTCAGGAAGATCATCGGGATGGGCAGGGGACGCTCGGAGGCTTGTAGACGGGGAAGGCACGAGACCCACGAGTAGAACGATTCCACTGAAATACAATTTACGATCACACGAGGGAAGGGCTTACGCGAGGAAAAGCCGAACACTTTGCGGTTGTACTGTTCATCAAAGGCGACGATGGAGGTGGCCGTCCAGAGGCGTTGCTCGTCGACAAGGCCCGCCTTCACGTGTGGTTCGACGACTTCCGCGTAGTGGGATCTGAAAAATGGGAAAGTTAGAGATAGGGAGAGAGAGAGAAAGCGAGAGAGAGCGAGAGAGAGAGAGAGCGAGAGAGAAAGAGAGAGCGAGAGAGAGGGAGAGAGCGAGCGAGAAATTCACCTCAACAGTCGCTTCATATTTTCCGTGATGATGTAGTTGTACGCGCGGCGCCCGTTCGTCCAATCATGATAGAACGGGGTGGACGAGAGAGCACAGTATCCCTGCCCAACCGAGAGTCCCATCATCAATCGGGAACTGGAAAAATACCATACACTACCGAAGGGCATTTTTCAGAATGTCAAAAATCCGAATAGAAATGCCTAATTTCATAACGTCTAAAAGTCAGAACGCATAAATTTCAAAATGCATAACTTCGGGGTGCAAAAATTTTAGGATGCCGAAATTTCACGAGGTAAATTCAGTGCCTGGAGGATTAGCGCGCCTTCAAATTCAGCCATTCCGAATTTTATGCATTCTGAGATTTATGCATTTAGAAATTTATCATCTTGAAATTTAGGTTTCGACACTATGAAATTTTCTAGGCATTCTCAAATTTAGGAATTCTAATTTTATGCATTTCGAATTTAGACATTATGATTTTATGCATTCTGGTAGAAAATCACTACCGATTCGCTGAATTTCGCGCTACTGCTCTGCGCCTCTCTTTCATCTATCTAATTCTATCGTTAGAGATGCGCAAAATTACCCTACGCAAAAGGCTTTATCAAACAACTTTTCGAGCACCTGCACCAAACCACACCTCTTCTCCGGATCGGCCTTTGTCGACAGCACGTAGAGCGTGGTCAGATTGCCGCCCATGCTGAACCGATGGGGATGAAGCGAGTATCCCGGTACTCTGCCATCGCCCAGTCCATCATTGCCGTCAGCTCATCGATGCCACCTAGAAAAACGGAAGCTTGCTTTCACGAGCAGAAGCCCATACCGTAGCAGAAAATCCGGCTGCCCGTCAGCTTCTCGTCGCGCAGCGCGCCGAGGTGGTTGAGCACAATGCAGCGGTAGCCGCCTTCTTGGGCCGAGTGGACGAGCGTTCTGAAAAATTGCGGATTAAGCGTAAAATTCGTAATTTGAAAATTCTGAAGGCATTTCTGGAATTCTGTTCGATTCTAGTCATTTTAGTTTTTAAAATTACTAAAATATATCGCTTTCGCCTAGTAATTAAATTAAAGCGTTTTAAATTGTTTTTAGTGAGTTTTAACTAGCAAAAAAAAACTTCTTGGTTTAAAAACAAAAGCTTTGTAAAATCGATATTTTTGATCGTTTTGGGTCGAAAAAATCAATTTTTAGGCCTAAAATTGATTTTTTAATAAAATTTTGGACGTTTTCAAGCTCCAAAATCGTCAAAAAAATGGACAAACGCATCCACCATTTTTCGCAGCACGCAAGATACCTGATATAGTTGCTCTCGCTGGAGTTGGCGATGCCGGGCGTCAGCGTGAAGGTGATGTCACGGTTGGAAGGGTGGGGGCACAGCGGCTCGAACACGTCAAACACAACCGTGCTTCCTAAAAACCCAGATTTGATCCCAGCCTAAACCCTTACCATCGGGGAGAACTTGTCGAATTCGTCGGTCGGCCGTCCGCTTCAGGTTGGCGTGGCCGAGGACACCGTACGCAGCCGTCTGCACATGGCCGCTCTTGCCCCACAGTGGTGGGGGGCGATATCTAAAAAAACACGTTGAGAGCGACTGAATCGAAATTACGGCTCGGAGAGGAGGGGGATGCCGGCGATGATCTCGGCGATGACGTTCTTGTCGCTGCCGTCGCCTAGCGTCACCTCGGGCTTGCGCGGCGACTGGAAGATGTGCAGCAGGCGGATCTGAAATGAAAAATCGTAAACGTGGTTCTTTGGCATTATCGGGGGGCTTTCCCTGCAAGTCCAGAAATGACTATTAACGCAATAAGAAATGTTTTAATGGTTTTTTAGTGAAATTAAACTATATTTTACGTGGAAACAACTATAAGAAAGCTTAGAGGTAATTTTTTAGCGGCAGTTTGGTCGAAAACCGGCTTTTTTAACCGAAAAATCGATATTTTTTGTATTTTTCCAGAAAAATTTGTAGTTTTTGAATCGAAAAAAGTTTTCAAAATTAGATAACCTGCTTGATTAGAAGAAATTCGCCCCCGATAAGGCGAAAGCACCGAAAACGTAAACTCACGATGGAAACGAGTAGAATGAAGCAGATAAGGAGCTGTGGCGGGGGCAACTGTTCGCCATAGGGGGCCCCGCCGCCAAGGACCGTCCAGTCGGGTACGGCCCACGCTCCCCAACCTGCCGCTGCCACTGCCGGAGTACCCGTTTTGCTGTAAAAAAAATGTTAAATGGATCGGAAGAGATCGGGAGACGGAAATGACGCGAAATGGAGTCAAAGAGTACAAAAACACAAGCCCACAAAAAAACAGCACTGTTCTATTTGGCGCGGGCAAAAATCTACGGCGGGGGAAAAGCCGCAGGCGAGGGGTTCGATATTTTTAATTAATTTAAAGACGCCATTCGATAGAGCATCAAAAACATAGATTAGCAGTTTTAATTATACCCCAAAATAATGTAATTTAAAAGGCCAAAATAAGAGTTAAACTATGTTTCCAGCTAGATTAACAAAATTTTGGGCCAGAAGTAAAACCCCCTTTCTATATTTTTTGATGCTGTATCAAAATTCGTAGTCAAAATATTCTAAAAAAAACAGCAAAAATAAGATAAACCAATTCAACACCCGTTTTCTTAGGTGATTGACGTTGTTATTGCTTTTTTTTTGGATTACGTTCTTTTGGGCTATAATAAAAGTCCTAGTATATTTTTTGATGCTCTATCGAATGGCGTCCGAAAAATAGCGAAAATATCGAAACGATCCCCCTTACGCTTTCCCCCGGCCAAATAGAACAGTACCCAAAAACACATTCAGAAACGAAACAGCTGTTTGGGGCGGAAACACGAATGGACAGTTTTTCTCGAGGAATCCTATCGACCACAATTCACGCCTCCAAACCCCCCACCATACCAAAACCCACTAAATTTTACCTCTCAAGCGAATACTCGGAGAAATTGCCCATCTCCCCAGTGCTCAGATTCAAGCGACCCGCCAGTGGAATGGCCCGGAAATGCAATAGGGCCGCCGTCGAATCCATGGTAACACGAAACGGCCGCTTTTTCGGGTCCGTTTCGAGGCTAACAGTCCGCGGGCAGCAGGTGGCGGGAATATAATGAAGGCGGGGATCGCCCGGGTCGTGCCCAATTTATCTCCACTTTTCACGCCGCCCACTTCGACGAAACGCTGTTTTTGGGGGCCGGGCAATGGTCAAGGAAAGGCGGCGGGGGTTCCCCTTTTTTTACTTTTCCCAAAATTGATAAGGGCGCATAGTTTTGGGCGCAAAAATGCACGGGAAGCGCCTGTGAAGCCGGGCGAGTGTCTGGGCGCCCGTCAATTATTCTTGTCCTTTTTTTGGTGCCTGCAAACGCTGAAACGCTTTCCGAACGGCTGGCAGCTGTGTTTTAATTATTTTTGACCACCAAGACACACCGCTGAAGTGGCAGTCACGCTAAAAAATTATCGGAATTGTGCCGAGATGGGTGTCTGGCATTTGTTTTGTGGAAAGGGTGATCAAAATACTAGGCACAATTCCTGGAAAATCATAGATAAAATATATACTAACCAGTCTGGTTCTTCTGCATTATCGGGGGGGGGGGGCAATTTTTCCTAAGGCTCCGATTTTTCTAATTCTAAAAAAGTAGAAAAAGTGTTTATAAATTATTTTTTAGTATTCCTAAACGTCAAACTTTACAAATTTTGATAAACAATACAAAAACATAGATTTTTTGCCAAAATGCCGGCTTTCGACTTAAAATTTTTATGGTTTTTAGATAGTTTTTCATCTGAAATATGGTGAATTTTACCAAAAACACAATTAAATTACTTACTATTAAGTTACTAAACGCCTCTGGCCTTATAGAAAAGCCCCCCCCGATAATACAAAAAAACCGGCAACCCAAATACAAAAATCAATTAAAAAAGTGCAGCATCGCCTAGCCAACCCACCCGACCCAACAGGAAAATATTTAGCATCACGAAGAAGGGCAGGCTGAGGGCAACGAGGCTGCGAAATTGGGGGGATTCCCGAATGGTAGGGACGATGAAATGGGGGTTGATTCGAGCTGTATGGAATCAATCTGGATAGCAAGTTCGTCCGCGCCCCCGCAGACACTAGCAAATAATCAGGCGGAGGCTTCCTGGAAGCGGCTGGGGCGAAAATGGAAGGCATTGGCGGTTTTTTCTTCCATGAATTTTTTTCTAAGGATTTAGTTTTTCAAATATAAATAGAGTAGCTGCTTCTAAACTGCGTTTTACAATGCCTTAACGTAAAACTTTAAAAATTTTCGATAAAAAGCAGCAAAATATAGATTTTTCGAGGAAAAATGACCGAGATTTTACCCCGGGTTTCGACTTTTTGAACATTTTAAAAGTTTTTAGATAGTTTTATTGTACTGAAAACTCTATTAAAACACCCCTTATTAAGTTACTAGACATTTATGGACCTATACAAAAGCCCCTACCCCCCGGATAATGCGAAAGAAACGAAAAACGATTTGCTAGATAATCCTACTATATATAAAAAATAGTGTTTGTGTGTGTGCCACTTTGCATACAACTTCCGTCACCATGTCCGGAAGATATCTCGATAGGGGAAGGGTATTAGGCTACGTATGATACGTCATTAGGTGCGTAATGTCTCTGGGATGACTGCACGCTTATTAGATTTTACAAAATTAATTGCTTTAAACATCAAATATTAGTTTTTGTAAAAATTTCGGGAACCTGCTTTGTTAGGAAACAATTAGCATGCACCGGAAGTGGCGGTAGCTTATATAATCAAGTAGAGAGTGTCATTTTTCGTTTTTCCTCATCGGGATGCGAGAGACGTATGCAGAATAAGGAATATGACGGGGTGAGACGGGGCCAGGGTTGGAAAGTCGCGAAGCGGCTTTTCAACCCTGGTGACTTTTTAGAAAAGCAAAGAAACACGCAAAAGAACATTTTGGACTGAAGCGCTAATTTCTGTGCTGTGGGGGCGAGCGAGGGAGGGAGGAAAACCCCCCGGTGAATCACTGGGAATACCAAACAGATGGGTGGATGGAAGGTGTTGAAACCGGCCTCGGGAATCAAACGGAAAAAGGGTTTATTAAAATAAAACTATTTAACTAGAAAAACGAGCTAAAACTTTGACGAAATTTCAAAATCGAAGTTTTGGTCAAAAACGGTCATTTCAGGTCGCAGAACCGATATTTTTGTATTTTTTTATAAAAAATTGTAGCATTTTGACGGTTTAACGTTCAGGAAACGTAGAAAACAGGTTTACAGATTAATTACATTAATAGATTAGAGAAACAACTAATAGGCATAAAACCTGTCGAGCTGAAGCCGTACAATGCGTCGGGAAGCGGGGTCTAGCCAGCCGGAGGGCGGGTGGTCGATCGATGTGCGGGGCTGGTCTCTTCGCTTTGTGCCAGTCTTCCGCTCTTCGTCTAGTCGCTCGTCCCCTAGTGAACAGCCGCCGCTAGCAGCCATGTTTCGAGGATTCTATGACGGTCGAGAAATCGGTTCTTTCGAATTATCGGGGGAACATTTTTCTAGAGTCCCATGATAATGGAAGGTGTCTTAAAATGGTTTTTAGTAACATCTAACTCTATTTGAAGAGGAAAAACAATAAATCTAACACCCGGGGAAAAATTTTGAGTTGAAATTTTGGTCCAAATCGGGCGAAGAATGTATATTTTTAAAGCAAAATTGGTAGTTTTGACGTTTACTAGTTAGGAATAGCAAAAAAAAATTTTAGAAACCGCTCCTCTATTTATATAAGAAGAATAGGACCCTTTAAAGAAAAGCCTCCCCCGATAATGCAAAAGAACCGAGAGATGACTAGTAAGCTCCGGTCGAAATACTTAATTTTACAAGTCTAGCAAACCGCTTCACGTTCATACGAATTCTCAATCCCCGCGCTCCTCCTCGAACATTTTGTTGATAGCAGCTTCAGCGTCGTCCACAAAAAAACCCCTGCTGCGGAATCGCGTGAATTCGAAAATTTATTGATATTAAGAGCAAAGACATCTTGGGAGGGGAGTCAACCGTTCCATAACAGCAAATATAATTAAGGGAGTGGCTGAGAACCAGGGGGGAGATGCGACGGAGCTGGCTGGAAAAGTGGGAGACAACAAAAAGGAGTGGGAGGGGCAGCTGGGAATGGAGATCTAGGTAACAATAAATAATGATGGGCCCAGGAATCCGGAACGTTGGTAGTATAAACGAAGGGCAGAAGCATGGGAACGATCGTGGTCGGGGGAGTGGTGAGAATGGGCGGGTCGGTGGAGCAGGAGGTGGTGGATACGGAGTCGGCCATCCGCTCACGTCGATACGGGCACGGGCAACAGACCCGTGACGTCGCCTATCGTCAGACATCCGGCAACCGGATGAATCTGGAAACACGCAAAAATTAACGTTCATTTTGATTATCGCGGGGGATCAAATTTTTTCTAAGGACCCGATTTATTAATCTCTACTATCAATACAGGAAGCGTTTCTGAGCTTTTTTTACTGTTTGAAGTACAAACTTTACGAATTTCGATTACAAATACAAAAAATAAAATTCTTTACCCAAAAATCGCCCGATTTGGACGAAAATTTCAATTCAAATTTTTCGGAGTTTTTTATTTATTGTTTTTCCGCTTCAAATACAGTTAAATTTTACGAAACACAGTCTGTAATGCGAAAGAACCAAAAATAAAGAAAATCAAAGCCAAAATACCTGCTATGATGGTGAGGGTACTTGGCGAGGGTGTTGGAAGGCAATGGTGCACTCATTGTGAAGATCAATACGGACGAAAGCTAGAGACAGGTTGATTCAAAAAGAAATGCGGACTGTTCTCACCCAGGTCCGCCACCTCCCCTGCCGCGTCCGCGCATCGGTCCTCCGCCACCTCGATCGCCACGCGGCGCCCATCCACCTCCACGGCCGCCCCGACTGCTGCTGCCACCCGTACTCGGCTTCTGGTCGGCTCCTGAAATAAAAAACATTTTGGCTGAATTCGCATGGGAAAACTGGGTTCAAAAATTTTTGTAAGTCCAAAAATGCCTAGTAACTTCATAGAAAATATTTCAATACTGTTCTTAGTGAAAAAAATTTTTTTGACTAGCAAACCAATCTCAAATTTTAAAAAATGTTAAGCCGGAATTTTTTTGGTAAAAAATCTATAAGTCTAAAGTTTATACGTTTGTAGTTAAAGTGGTGTAAAACCTCCGCTATGCTATTTAAAAATTGATCCTCAGAAAGAAAGGTTTGTTTACGATTAAAAATTAGGAAAAGAACTATTTTTCACAACTTTTGGATAAAAAGTTAACAATTTTCGAAACATCATAAATTTTGTTAACTTTATAAAAATGAAACCAGCGTAAAATGACATTACAACGCTTTTTTTCATGATAGGCCAAAAAAAGGTAAGACCCAAAATAGCCGAAAAGGAAAGACCTAAGACCCATTACCCGCCCGGAAAAGGATACCTTCCGCAGCTCGCCGTCCTTCTCCTTGTCGCTTTCACCGGGGTAGTTGTCGCCACGAATCGGCTGCAGCAAGTCCTGCAGCTTCTCCAAAACGCCGGCCACTCTCGTGTACGCGACGTGTGCCGGGGCGATGGTCTCAATCTAGAAAAAAAAGATTGTTAAAAGCCTCAGAATATTCGATACCTTTACATGTAGGGGTCCACCATAGTGCGCGAACGTAGGGTCACCCGACTCCAGCAGCTCACGTTCCTAAATGGAAAATAAACGTGAAAAATGCGTACAAGGGAGGTTTTTTAGCTTCCACAGAGTTGCGAAATGGGACCAACCTCTTTTGTGCAGAATTTTTCGCTGATTAAAACTTTGTTTTCAGAAACGACCAAAATAAGAAAGAAACTACGAAGCTTCATAATTTTTGAAACAAGCTTTTTTCGCAGATTCTAAACAGTAAGTTCCGACTGATCAGCGAAAAATTCTGAACAATAGGCGTGTTCTCATTTCGACAGCCCGTAAAAAAAACGTCTCCTTGTCAGTAACGTAGTTTCGAATTTAGTCGAAAACATTACCTTCTGCCTGTCCTTCGTCGATCCTCGTCCCAAAACCAAAATGTGGCATTTGGAGTCCTTGGCGAGTTGCTGCAGCGTTTGTCCCTTCGGTCCGATGATCTTGCCGACAAAGTTGAACTAGGAGAACGTCAGGAGAACAAGGAGAAAGCTTACGTGTGGGTGCCGGAAGTTGGGGATGAGCACCTTTTTTGTCACTTTGATCGTCTTCGGCACGTCCACCTCCAGCCACTCTGGATCGATGCAATTCCGAAGTCGATCGGATTCTGACAAAAAAAGTTGAGCTAAAAGTCCATTCAGTACCGGTCATCAGCAACCGCTTCGCATTCCGGAATTGGGCGCCGTAGTCGCCCGACTGCTCCAGCAACGTCAGCTCGTTGTCGATTTCGCCGATGACCACCTGCAAATGAGGGTTAGACGCATCGGACACATCTCTTACCTGAATCTCGGCGTCAAGTGGGCTCTGTTGAGGCATCATAGCGTACGGGTCTTCGCCGCCGTAACCTGCGCCGTATCCTCCGCCACCGCCGCCTCCGCCGCCGTAGCCAGGAGGTCCACCTAAAACAGAAAATTTAATTGCAAGGATAGAAATACCATACCAGGCGGGGGACCCCCGTAGCCACCGTCGAATCCGCCGCGTCCGCCGTCGAAACCACCGCGCCCGCCGTCGAATCCACGACCACCACCTCGGCCGCCACGTCCGCCACGCTAAAATGAACGATTCGAGGTTGAAAAATGGTTAATTTACAAATGGAGGGGGTCCACCCCGCCGCGCGGGCCGCCATAGCCACCGCCTCCACCGCCGCCGCCGCCGTAGCCGTAATCGCCCATCTAACTGAAAAGTAATCAATGTAGGTGTGTAAGCAGCCTAGAAAGGATTGGGCCAGAAAGTTGGACAAAATGCAGAAAACGAAGAAGAAGCAGGCCCGCGCTGCAAGAGTCGACACCTCCGGCGCCGCGGCACCATTGGGGCATTTTAAAACGGCGAACGCCCACAAAAGAAGACGCCTAAATGCGACGCATCGGTCTAAAGGCAAAGGCAACCTTTTGAGGCCTTTTCCCCAAAAAGTCTTTCTCCCGTAAATAACGCCCTTTTCTCTTGGTATATCTAGGCGTGTAGAGGCGCGAAATACAGGAGGGCACGAAAGGACGTTAAATACGGGTCCCGGAGGCTAAAAACCGAGTTAATTGCGTAAGAAAAGTCGAGAATAATGTCAGCGATTTGCTAACCGGAAATAGCTTTAGAAAAAATAAATAGAAACCCAGATTTTGTAAAAAAACTCGATAAATTGGTGTAAAATTCGCGAAGGAAAAGGGTGGTCCGCTCGATTTGTAGACAGCAACCGTTTCCTTTGCGCGCGCTAGGTAGGGGCGTTCACGGTAGGCGCGCGTAGCTAAAAGCGCGTTCATTTCTTTTTCGACGCTTTGGATCAAAAACTTCAATTGGAAATTCCGGATTAGAAGCCCTTCCTGATAACTTTAGAATGCTCCCCGATTGTCCGAGACTGATTTAGCCTGATTTTGGTTCAGCGGACCCACTTTGCTTGACGGTTTTCCACCGTTCTGGTAATTTGACGTGCCAAGCTCGAAGTTCTACCCAAAATCCCGCTGGGATGTTGTTTTTCGAGCTCAGCGCGTCAAAATACCCCGGGATCGGTGAAAAACGCGTGAAAAGCTTACCCCTAGCTTCTTAAAAAATGCTAAAAATCCTTTCCAGTTAACCTAAATGCCTCATTAAAGCTTTTAAAAGGCTGCTATAACCTAACAAAGAAAAATTATAATAATGCTAAGACGGCTAGCGTGATTGCGGAAAGTTATGCTTGATTTTTGTCATTTTCATTAATCGTGACAACTGCCTTCTTATATGGATACCATTATTTCCTCTGAATGTTACCTAATGTCGTCTGTCTTTTTTAAACCGTTGTAGCGCTACTTTCCCTAATCCTTTGCTTTCAGCCATGCGAGAAGAGGTGCTGAAAAAGGTCCTTGCCCCGGTGCCGCTGCTCAGCAACTGCGACAAGGAGAACATGCTCTTCGCCCAGGTCAAGCAGCTCGTCACAAAGGACTATGAGGTAACATTGAGGAATCGCCCAAAATTTCGCTATTTTAGGCGCTGGAAGAGCAGCTGGACACGGCCATCGAGCTGATGACGCTGGGCGGCGTGACGGAACAAGCAAAATTGGCCCACCTGAACGCGCAGCTCCACGAATACGAGAAGCTCGACGGACTGCGCAAGAAGCTCGACGCGACGACGGCCACCCGAAAAGGTTCGCATAATGCGGAGGTTCTGATCGTGTTTTCTAGACAGTTACCGGGCGCTCTGCAATGGCCAGTACCCATTCGAATTTCAACGAGCGACGGTGCGGACGCCGGAAGAAGACGCCGACATCAAGCGCACCCCGCAGTCGAAGCTCTCGCTGTGCGCGTCGTTGGAAGGGTCGGTGTGCCAGAACAACCGCTCGACGAGCTTCAGCGGCTTCTCCCAGCCCCGCCCGTCATGCTCTCGCTTGATGACACGTGGTAAACATTTTTGGTACTGGGCTGTTAGCAGGGGGAACATTTTTGCCGGGTAATCTTTTACGGCGGTGGTAAATAGCATTCTATTGCATTTTACAAAGAAACTGTAACGCTTTCAAAATTTTGATTTTTTGTCAAAATCACGAAAAACGACAAAAAAGTTTAAAATTTCGAATTTTCAAAAATATAGTTTTGTTTTTGAACTTTTTAGCAATCTAAAACTAGGAAAAACATTATAAAATACGCCATTTGTTATTAACTAGTAGGTTTAGAAGGAAAATAGAAATCAGTGCCCCCGTTAACAGTCCAGTACCCCATTTTTCCGATTAGAACTAGATGGTGTTTTTGAAAGGCCTTGTTTACCAATTCTCTTTTAGCGATGGCTTCAGTCAAACGCGTGCCCCGCTGGAGATGATGGCCGAGTCGCCGGCCATGGAACCGCCGCGGAGTGTGCAACGACGAAATGGAGTGCCCGTCCGCCCACCCTCAGCGAGTTCGGCCGCCGTGCCCTCGAGCAGGATTGATCACCCATTGCTGAGCGATTGTGATTGTTTTTTTGGATGTTTATAACCACTTGTACATGAGATGATTTGCCTTTTCCCTTATCGCTTGTCGCTTTTGCCTTGTGCAATTTTACGGATTCACTCAGTATCTCATGACTTTCCGATTGATGCTTTTGCTTGTATAAATGATTTGGTACTAATGAGGTTTTACTGAAAAGCGTTGCGACGTTTTTGATATTTACAACGTTTTCTGGAAAAAGTTCAGGCTTTCTGTGGTGATTGTTTGGTATCGGATTGGTTGCAGTAAATATGGTCAAACAAGTGGGCCGCGTCACGAAAACGAAGACGCACAAAGGGAAGCGCGTCCTGGAAGATCGGTAATTGTTTTTCTTGTCCTTTCGCATTATCGGGGGGAGGGGGGCAACTTTCTTGTCTAAATCGAATTTTTGTGTTAATTTTCAAATGGAAATCTTTCTAAACTGTCTTTTACTATGCCTTTAGCTAAAATTTGCCAATTTTGCATCAAAAATACAAACTGAAAATGTCCGATTGAACTAAAAATGTTTTTTCTAGTTGTTTTGCACTTCATCGATAGTTAAATTTTGCTAAAACACTATTAAACGCTATTATGCCCCCGATAATGCGAAAGAACCGAGTGTTATTTTCTAGAAATTTCCTTTCAGGGCGCCGAAAGTGGTGGAAAATGACAAGACGGCTCTGTTCTTTCGGGGAATGAAGACGAGCAACGTTGTCACGGACCTGATGCACGATCTCCATGCCCTCAAGAAGCCACTCGCCGTCCAAATGAAACGGTTTGCCGAGTGTCAAAGTTTTTGAGGTCATTTTTGTAGACGAAACCAGTACTACCCGTTCGACGACGAGACGCCGTTCGAGATTTTTGCCGACAAATACGATGCTTCACTGTTCTTCTTTGGCGCCAACTCAAAAAAACATCCGAATAGGTATGGTTGATCGGAATTTCGATATTCGATTTAGCGTTACATTCGGCCGAATGCACGATGGTCATCTACTGGATATGGTCGGGCTGAAGGTCGTCGACTACAAGCCGCTTAGTGAATTCAACGTACGCGTTTCTTTTACCGGTTGCAATAACTTATAAATATAGGTAGACAAAATCAGCGTCGGTGCAAAGCCGTGCATCATCCTGGAGGGCACCGACTGGGAAGAGCCCTCGATGCGTCGGATTGGAAATCTGCTCGTCGATTGGTTGCGGGGACCGTCGCCCGCCAAGGTAATTTTGCTTTGCTTCCGAAAATCTGTATTTTTTAATTTCCAGATTCGACTTCAAGGCCTCGAACACGTCATCTCCCTCACATGCATCGGCACGAAGATTCTCCTCCGCGTTTACAGGTTTTTTTAAGGTTTAAAAAACTAAAAATTATGCTTAGGACTCAACTGAAAAAGTCGGATTCGAGCACGCCGCGTGTCGAACTCGTGGAGATGGGACCGCGCGCCGATTTCGAGGTGGACAGGAAGAAGTTGGCCTCTGATGCGCTGTTCAAGGACGCGTGTCGCATTCCGCAGCAATTGAGGGTACATTTTTGACGCATCACTACCTCGATGGGGTCTTTAGGAGCCCCGCGGGGGGATCCGCTTTTTTCGGCGCACGATAGGTTTTTTAGGATTAGCGGATGCGTTTGGGCCTTGTTTTTAGCTATCCTTGAGAATAAAAACCTTACAAACTTTCCATAAAAATCAATTTTAGATCGAAAATTCATCTTTTTCAATCCAAAAATGACCAAATCTTCAACTTTTTCTCTTTTTTGAAAGTTTTTCTGAATCTAATATAGGTAGAAATACTATAAACGATGTAAATTAACCTAGACGGCCGTGAAAAAAAACTGGCTCCCTCCAAGCCCGCGCGAATCCTAAAGATGCCCTCGATGAATCACTATTTTAGGCAAAGGCCCGAAAGAATACTTCACAAGACGTGTTCGGCTCGACATTGGCTCGTGTGCATATCGGCAAGCAGAATACAGACGAGATCCAGTTGAGAAAGGTCGGTGATTTTGGATGGTTTTGAGCAATGCTCTCATTCAGGTGAAAGCCCTGAAGAAGATGCCGAAGGGTCAAGAAGCAGCCGAGGGACAAAATGAAGAATCCGGTGACGACGGTGATGACGACGACGTCGAGGAGATGGAAGAATGAGGACTATATGCGTATGAATTTTGTTTAACCTTTTTGTTTTTCGCTCATTGTTGATTTTGTTTCTGTTATACGCGTCGGGGCTACCCGTATAAATTTATCTAAAGAGCAAAGAACAAAAAAAAGATGTAAACGATAAGAAATTAAAAATTACGAATACGTATTATGTGTTGGGCTTGACCGTCTTGTGGTATCGTGGGAGGACCATCAGCAGGTGTTCGGCTTGGCTGGCGTTGCGCTGAATAAGCAGTCTTGTGGAAATGCCGCAAAAGCTCACCGGTGGAGCGTCGAAGGCGACGTGCTCTTCGTTTTTGCCGCCGTAGATGCAGAGGCGGGGCTCGAGCGTTCGTTGGCCTTCTGCCTAAAATGATTTGGTATCATAAATTCGAAATTCAAAATGTCCAATTTCATAACTTCAGAATCTCGATATTTTTTTATAGGATTTGGGATTTTTCCGGAAAATTTTATGTAAATTTCTGCCTCATAAATTTCGACATTTTGAAAGTCACCAAAGTCCAATTGTTACATAAAACGCGCCCTTTAGACTGCGATGAATTTCCAAAAATTCTCACGTTGCATTTTGGGCCAAGGGAGCACCCATCGGTGACAATGACGCCCTCACCGACGGTCGACTTGATCCCGAACGCGTTGTTGTTGCCGATCGAACGGGCGTGGACCACTAAAAAAAAATTTGGTCTAAATCGGGATTTTAAAAAGAGCAAATCTGGAAATCGGGCTTAAAATCAGCGATTCGGATCAAGGGTTTAAAAACTGTTTTAGCATTAAAACCTTTATATAAAGTCTCAAATTGAAGCGTCAAAATACCGTGTTTTCGAGTGAGGCTTTTTTAAAACGGGGATTTTAGCCCGTCCGAACCGCTGATTTTCAAACCCAAAACAAAATAACGAAAACGCTTCAAAACCGTACCGCAGCCAATTTCGAAGAGATTCTGCGAGCCGATGCGCATTGTTTCTGCTGACCTAAAAGCAATTCGAAATCAACGAAACAAGCTTACAAATTCTCGATGACGCTCAGCTCCTCGATGATGTTGTCGGGGCCGAATTCGATTGGGCCGGCCGTCGCGCGAATCGTGGCGGTGGGGTGGACGATACAGCCGGGTCCAAACTGAGCACCAGCAATCGGTATTTCGGAAATGGCATACCTTTATTTTCCCTTCCAACGTGGCCGTGGTGACGACGACGGCGGTAGGCGCCACGTCGAGCTCTCTAAGAAAAAAAAAGCATAAGCTAGCTTTAAAAAGGCTCACTTGGTAATTGTCATCGTGAAGTTTGGAATGCCTGAAAATGACAACGTTTTCTGGGAGTTTACGAGGAGACTCTTTCGCATTATCGGGGAGGGGGCTTTTTTTAAGATCTCAATTACTACTATAAACAGCACAAGTAGTCTTCTAAACTGTTTTTTACTATTCGTAAGCCAAAAAAAACCTAGAAAATTTGATTAAAAAATACAAAAAAATATAGATATCGAACACAAAATTTTCTAAGCTTTATTTTATTGTCTTTCCATTCCTAAAAAGTTCAATTTTGCTAATTGCTAAAACCATCAAAAAAAACATTAAAAGCTTACTAATTCGTCACTAGTCAATGCGGGGCTTACAAGGAAAAAATTTGGCCCCACCGATAATGCGAAAGTACCATAAACGGACGGCCAGCAGGACCAAAAGCTTTCGAAATATATATAGGCCTTTTAACCCTTGGCAATTTCCGGCAAAAACTCCACAAAACTTTATCAACAATCGCGAAAAGACGAACAACGTGCACACATCAAACAAACAGACAAAAAGAGAGAGAGAGAGAGAAACTCGTAATCGGGACTCGGGGCGGTGAGACAATGGAGCATCACAAAGCGAGAATTGTGAGATTCGAAGGAATAATGTTTCAAATGAATACAAACAAGCGGGAAAATGGCTATGTGGCGCGGAAACGTTTAAAGAGGGGATGCCGTTCATCGAGCAGCTGCTTCTTCGTCTTGTTCTGCCCCCCTCCAAAGCCGCCCATTCCGCCCGAGAGGGCCGTCATCGTGTTCTCGCGACGGGACGCCTGAAAATCGGGATATTTTGGGGAAAATAAATTTGCAGAGGACTTTCAGAATCTGTACCATTGATAATGGCTAAAAAACGAAATTTAAAATTGTGAACGAAAGATTAAAGTTCTTTCGCATTATCGGGGGGCCGCCTTTTTTCTTAGGATCTAGTTTTTCATATAAATAGTGCAAGTAATTCTAAATGGGTTTTTCACTATTTCTAGACGTGAAAACTTTACAAATTGTATCAAAAAAATACCAAAAATATCGATATTTCAACCGAAAACGACCGATTTTTAGCCGAAATTCTACTTTTTGAAAGTTTTGGATAGTTTTTCTAGTTTCAATATAGGTATATATTACTAAAAACGCCACTAAAACACTTTCTAAGAAGTTCCTAGGCATTTCTAGACTTATACAAAAAAGTGCCCCCCCCCCCCCGATAATGCGAAAGAACCCGAATCTGGTTTTTAGAGAGATGCGAAAGAGATTCTGATTTTTAGAGATTGGACTCTAAATTTGCATACCTTGTAGGTGCCGTCAATGTTTTCTTCTTTGACGTCCTCCTCTTCAGCGTCCGCATCCGAGGCGGCAAGCACTTTCTGCAGCAGCTGCACTTGCGATTCCTGACAAAATAAATGCAATTTGACAAATTGAGGCTGCGGACGGACCTTGGTGGCGAGACGCAATTGTTCCTGGGCCATCCCGGGCAGGTTGTTCACCACCCGATAGGCGTATCCCTGGTTGACGAGGAAACGCTGCCGCTTCCGCGAATAGCCCATCTCCACCGTGTCCTGCGAGACGAGCGAGTAGAAGAAGGCGTTGTACTGGTCGGAGGAGTTCTTCTTGGCCCTGCAAAAATGAATTAAAAACCCAAGGAAAAACGAAGGAAAAACGGTTGGCTGTTGCGGGGGGTTTGGCAGGCGAAAGCTAATTTTTTCCCCGCCTATCGATAATATAAAATGCATTATAGTTTTGGCAGTTTTTTATTGCGAGAAAGTTATAAAACATATTTTAAAGTTGAAATTCAAAATTTTTGGCCATCTTTCATAGATTTTTGACAAAAAACAAAATTTTTAACTTTTTAATATCTTCTGATGTCTAGAAAAAGTTAGGTCACCCCCGCTAACCGTCCAGTACCGGAAAACAACGCACCTCAGAATTCGGCCCAACCGCTGTGCTTCCTGTCTTCTAGAGCCGCCGTGGGCCGAGATCTGGATCAGCACGTTCGCCTCCGGCAAATCGAACGACGTGTCGGCAACCTAAAGGCAGTTTTTGGCGTTGGCCCATCTTTTAAATTTTTTAAGAAAAAATGTAACGTTTTCAGATTTAGGAAAAGTAAAAACAGTCTAGAAACACTTCCGCCCTAAGATTTGAAAAATTAAATGGTAAGAAAAAGCTGATTTCTCCCCCCCCATAACGCACAAGAACCGAAATTTCGACATTATCATTTTCGATATTTTAAAAGAAACGCGAGGCACTAACCTTCGACACAAAAATCGTGTTCACCTTCGGGTTGAACTGGAAGTTTTGCAGGATTTTCATGCGCTCGCTCTGAAAAGAAGAGGTCAATTACGGCTCAGAACCCAAAAATCTACCTGCACAGTTTCTCCATACAAAAACGGCTTGCCCATCTCGACGGCGTACGTCTTCAGCGCGAATACGTTGTCCGAGAAGACGATGATCTGAGGAAAATTGTTGCCAAAAACATGGGAAAGTTCTGACCTTATCATTGCGCTTTTCGTGGTACTTGATGAGATATTGGCACATGCGGAACTTGTTCGGGTTCATCGCCGACAGGAGCAGCCGCCGCGCGATTTGGGCCTTCAGGTAGAAGGCGTAGAATTCGGACGTCATCGGGCACCACACCTGGAACATGGAAAGTTATATGGAATGGTACTGGTGTACCTGTTCATAATAAAATACATAGCGAATTTTTACGTGTTTTTATTAGTTTTAATGGCTAGAAAGTTCTCAAATTTCAAAAAATTTAGAATTTAAAAATTTTCAACCATTTTTCGACGAAATATTAAAATTTTTGAGATTCATAATTTTTACAAGCTTTCATATCCAAAAACTTTATAAAAATACTATAAAAATGATTTTGAGCCCTTATTTATTCATTTTTCATACAGCTTTGACCAAAAAGGCGAAAGGTTTCCCCATCCTACAATTTTTTGTAGGGTTTTTTTGCCTAAAAACGGTGTAAAAGTCTAAAAAATGGTTTATCTAGCGTTGTCGAGCCGCACGGGATCGGGGAAAAACGGGAGGAAAACCCCAAAAGCATTACCTCGGCGCACTGGACCTTGGCAATGTGGCCCGCCTTCTGCAGCTCCATCCAATTCGCCTCGTAGATCTTGGGGCCGATCAGAAAGTTGAGGTCGGTGATCTTGTCGTCCTCGCGCACCAGGGTGGCCGTCAGCCCGAGCTTGCAATGCGCCTGCACGATCGTCAACACCCGCCGGAACATTTTCGCCGGGATCGTGTGCACTTCTGAAAAAAGATTTTTAAAAAAGGTGAAGTTTTGGTGCTTTGGCATTATCGGGGGGGGGGCTCTTTTTCTAGAACCCAACTTTTCTACTATAAATAGAGGAAGTGTTTATAAGTCTTTTTTGCTTCTCCTGGACGTAAAAACTTTTCAAATTTGACAAAAAGCAAAAACTATCGATTTTTCGAACAAAATTTACCCTAGAACTTTTTAATCTTCGTTTTATTGTTTTTCATTTCTATAAAGTGAAATTTTGCTAAAATTCCATATTGCAAATATTTATAAAAACGCTGTTCCTAAAAACATCAAACATATCGCTTTTACCACCAAAATTGACCGAGAACTTAAACTCGATTATCAGGCTATTAAAATTGAAAATAACCGGTTCCTTTGCATTTTCGGGGGACCGATTTTTTTTGTAGCCTAGAAACGCCTAGTAAATACCTGAAATAATTTAATTAGTGTTTTAGTAAAATAAAACTATAATTAAACTACGAAAAATATGTAAAAACTTTTGAAAACTCGACATAATGGTCCAAAATCGGCCATTTTTGAACGAAAATCGATATGTTTTTTATAGTTTTGAATAATAATTTGTAGTTTTTAAAAATGGAGCCTTAGAAAAAGCTGGTCCCCCCGATAATGCCAAAGAGCCCAGAAAACCCAAAATAAAATCCCGCACCGTGCGCGGCTGTTGCCAAACATTTTGCGCAGACTCTTCTCCTGGTAGGGGCGCAGCGTGGTCGACGGCTTCAGATCGATGCCCAGATTCGGGTTGTGCGTGTCGTTGCGGAAGTCGTACTCGGCGAGCAGCGGGTACTCCAGCTCGATGCAGCGCTTCTGCACGGCTTCGATTTGGGACTAGATTTGCATTGATCACATCACCCAACTGGCATACCGGTTGAATTTCAAAGGTGAGCAGCTCGAGCGATCGAATGGCGTCCGCATCCTCGTCGTCGTTGCCGTCAATCTTTTCATAGCTAAAAAAGGGGTTGTTATTGGGCGAAGGAGCCCTCACAATTTGTCGATATCCTCCGGAATGGAGTCGTCGGCATTTTTCTCGTCTCCGGCAGGCTTTTGACTCGGGAAGTTGATCGTGGTGAATTGCTAAACCGAAAAACAGGCATTGCTCGAAGCCGAAAAGTTTACCTGCTGATTTTTCGGGGGTTCAGCCGTCTTGTCTTCCTCCAATATACACGGCTGGATGACGGGGTCTTTGAGCAGCCGCTGGATGACCTCCGAATGCCGCGACTCGATGTAGTACCGGTTGTGCTTGAGCACGAGCTTCACCTTGCCGTAGGAGAGCGTGCAGACCTGGCAAAAAGGATTGGTTCAGTAGTGAGGAAAGGCTATACCTGGATGAATTGCCGGATGCCCTCTGGCAGGGCACTTTTTGACAGTCTATCGAGGTACTCGATGATGTCGCCCGTTTGAAATCCGACCGACACGGCCGCGTAGAGTGAGTAGGCCGTAAGCTGGTACTCGTGGATGAACTCGGGGCGACAAACGGGCTGGAAAAAATTGGGATAGCGGGGAAAATTTTTCCCAGTAATCCCTCTTAGGAACGAAAACCTGCTAAAAAAAAGACTAGAAAAATACATTACAACAAAAAGTGGTTCCCCGCTAACAGCCCAGTAAGAAAAATTATAATTGTAGGAGTCTGGGAATTCATCCATATTTTCCTTCTCATTTGGCTCTTATTCTTCCGCTCTCACCTCGGCGATGGCGATCAAAAAATCGTGCGCATGTTTGTAGACGGGGCTGAACGACTCGAGGAAGATGTGGCCGTCCGGCGAGACCCAGAGCGGCCGCGACGCGTGATCGTCCTTCAGCGGCATCTCCTTCCTGAAGCATCTTTAAAACCAAAGCAAATTTCTACGCACCTGTAATCCTTGCCGCCAAACTCGTTGAGCGAGCCGAAGGCGTTGTCGAGCTTCTGGGAGGCGGCGGCCGGGACTGGAAAAGTGCCGATTTTTCAGGGGGTGCAAGAAACGAACCGTGGTCAGCCGGTTGTTCCTTGGACGACGGAATCGACGACTGCGACCATTCCGGGTCGCCGGCGTCGAACTCGGGCATGGCTCGCTCCCATTTGCCCTTCCGTCGATTCATTTCCCAAGCTGGAAAAGTGACGGTGTCAATAAAATACACGAATTGACGTTGAGAATAAAAAGAAACGAGTTAGAACGAACTAGAATATTCAGGCCCCCCCGGGTTTGAATTGATAGCAAGAAGACGTTTTTGAGCATACACGGGTTTTCCAAACGTGATCAAGCAGAATTTTTCGCTGGTCACGTAGCCTAGCTTCCAGAAATTGGAAACGACTAAAGGGCAACAAAACAAGCTGGCTATTTTTAGGGCATTTTTAGACTTTAAAGCTTCGGAAATCTGTTTTTGCAGATTCTGAAAAGGACTTTTTGCTTTCTTCTGAAATTCTGCAGGCTTTCTTCCATTTCGAAACCCCCGTGGACACTGAAAAGAACTTGTAGGCTTTTGCTTCCGCGGTTTTGCTATTTGTTTTTAGTAAAGATTTACCGTCCATCATTCACCCAAAATAGAGCCCGGCAGCCCGCTCTACACATATAATACGCGCGGATTCTTTATATAACCTTGCCCAGGGGGCGTGGCTTTGGCGACAAGGCAAGAGCAAGAGAACGCCGCGCTTCCCAGTTTCGAAACGGCCCCCAAAAGATAGAGAATTTCATTCGACAGCAAATAAAAGACAATCGCTTTTTCGCAGTAATCTGTGCCTCCAAACCATGGATTAAAAAATGTATTCGCACTCAGAAGCTGCATTTTCATTTCAACAGCATAAAAATTTGCGTGCAAATACTTTATTCACTACCCGAAAAATGAGACCGAGAAAGACGAAAAGAACAACCGGAAAAAGTGGACAATGCAAAGATACAGCTCAGAAACAAAGTAAGCACAAGGATGGGTGAAAAAAGGTTACACAATCAGTCAACAGGATCCGCTTCGGGGGTCTGCTCATCCAAGAATTCCATTGGCGTGTCCTCGACGAGCTGCTCCTCGGGGTTCGACTCGTCGCCGGAAGGGCCCGATTCGTCGTCGACGTCGCTGCTATTTTCCGCAGCAGCTTGCGCTTCCGCTTCTCTGGCCTTCCGTCTTCTTTCGCTCACCATCGCTTTCGTAGTCAGGCTAAAACATATGTAATCGACTAAGATAAGGACGTTATTTCAAAATCCAAAATTACAAAAAACGCTCACCACAACATCTTCCATATAGTCGAGCGTCTCCTTGACCTTGGCCTTACGCGACTTCTTCGGTGCCGCATCTTCCGGTTCTTCCCCATTCTCGTTGAGCATCTCCATATGCGTGTCCTCCGTCACATCCGGGCCAGCTTCACCCTCATCCGAATCCTCGGCCGGAGATTGTTCTAAAGGAGAAATGGACTTTATCAAGGGTAGCTGAGCATTTTTATACCTGCCAATTTCTTCTTCGCCTCGATCTTGGCGATGACGTCGCGGGCCGGATTGAAGACGCCGCCGGTGTTCTCGTCGCACACTTGGCATCGCTTGGATTTTCGGAACGCGGAGATGGCGCATGATTCGCAGAAGTAGTGTTTGCATCTAAAAAGGTATTGTTTTCCGAGCAAACAGTAACTTACTTTGTAACAACTGGGTTGTCGAACTCTTCGTTGCAGATTTGACACTCTTCGGGCAGATTGTCCTCCTCGTCGGAGTGGATTTCCCAGTTTTCCTCCTCGACGTGCTGGCCCTTTTTCTTCTTCTGCTCCTCTTCGAAATCGCGGTCAATCTCCCAGCCGTGTTTGTAGTCGGTGCGGTCGTGAATGAACTTGCAGGAATCTATGAAAGAAGATTGCAAAATGCAAAATAGCCAAAAAACCCACCTCCAAAAGTACACATTCCTGTTTCTTTCCAATCCTTGCACAGATCCGGCTTGTAGTCCCAGAGGACGGTCTGGCGCATGTGCTGTGGGGCGCGGATCGGCCCGATCCGATTCAAGCCCTAAACACAGAAGCATTCAAAATAGAATTATGTTTTTACCTGAACTAGCGCTTCCCTTCGCATTGTCCTCGGCCTTTTTCGCGCCGTACATCGCGGCGCCTTTGTACAGGGTCCGCCCCTCCTAAATTACAAGTTGGCCCAGTTACCGACAACTTTACCTTATCAACCATCCCGCCCTCCTCGAGCATCTTCTGCACGCGCTCGAATTGTGCCTGGGCATCGTGCGCGTAGTCCGGTGTCGACCTGGAGAATCGAGGTGGCACCCATGTCTTTCGGACCTGAAAGTCATTGATTGGAGAATTCCCGGGCATCAGAATTTCTAACACCATTTCTCAAAGTTTACCATGTGGTTCTGCCGTTCCTGACGCTTGAAATGAATCGAGCGGTCCACCGGGCCCCGAATCGTCTGATGATGAAGAGCCGGCACGTGGACGCCGTGCCGAATCAGTCTCCTTCTTTGTCGTCTGCACCATTGGATTCTTCCGGCGCTTCTTGACGAAAACTTCACGTTGCGCCTAAAATCACATTACGGGTTGCGAATAGTAGCTCACCTCGGCCTCATCACCGCTGTGCTCGCTGTCCTCTTTGGGCTGATCGACACGCTGACGTAGTTGCGCACGCTTCCGCCCTCCTTTGCGGAAAGCGCAGACGGCGGGCGGGTTGTCGCCGGAGTCGCTCATCGCAACTAAAACAGGATTGTGTTCCGCAACGACGACGAGACAGCAAAAAAAGAGAAAAGCATCAAATCCACGGCAATTCGCAGCACCACACTTCAAAACAAAAGCCGCGCCAGATCCCATTTTGCAAGCATGTGTTTACAGCACCTTCCTTCCCCGCGCAAATCTCTGTACATCGATGTGAATTCTACAGGTATGTAACGGACGATGTGGCCTTTGCTGATGTCCCGCGCTTTTTTTCTCCAAAGGATTTATTGTGAATACAGGGAAAGCATCAACAAAACAAGATAAATCAACGTAACAAATCAAATCAACAACTTTTCAACGTCTTCCTTGATCTTCTGGACCTGAGATCGGAGTTGAGATCCCTCGTTCTGCGTGATCGAGCAGGCGATGACGGGGCGCGTGACGCCGCAGGCACGTCCCAGCGCGGCCTTACTCTTCACGAACACGTACGGCACGTTCTTGTCCTCGCAGAGCAGCGGCAGGTGCAGGATGATCTCGAGGGGCTCGGCGTCGGCCGCCATGATGATCACCTGGAAAATGAAAGTTGAATGGTGGCAGCGAAAAGGGGAAACATCCGCAACGACTGGTGTTCTACCGAGCAGAGCCCAATCTTTGGGTGACCAAAAACAAACAAGGGCTAATTTAAGTATCCGGTCACCTAGCCAAACCCAAACTCGCTCCTTTTTATATAGAACTGTTAGATTGTTCAGCTCGTTCAAGATCAGCTGCCGTTTTGCGGGGTGACCGGATACCGGATTTGGGCCCAAAAAATGTACCTCAGCAATGCCGCGGTTGAGCGTCTTCGTGGCCTCGTTGGCGCCCTTCTTCAGCTGCTTGTAGTTCATGGCCTGTTGTACGAGGTCGAGGAGCTTCTGGGAGAGCTGGGTGTCGGCCAACGGGTAGGCCTTCGGATTGACTCCATCATCGGCCATTGTTCTTCTCTTCACTAAATGTGGATGATTAGTAAGTGCGTCGAAAAGGAAGTCAAAGGAAAGCAACGAATCGAGGGCAAAGGGAAGCGAAAATAAGAATCGTAGGAGGAAAAGTATTAAAAAAGCAAGAAAAATTCTGTTTTCACGAAAATCGGGAAAACAAAAATAATTCGAAAACCCTCGGAACCGGATCCACGGCTCTCCGGCGTCTCTTGTAGCCGAACGGAGCTGCCCAACGCGCCATTCCTTTGCACGCTCCCCACCACGCGCGCAAGCAATTATATTAGGCGCTGAATTTTTAATTCGGCGAAGCGTCCCGCCTAATAAAAATTAAAAACTGGGCTTTATTCGCGTTTTTAGCCTTATTTTTGAAAAAAGGAGTAAAAAAGTTTTCTTATATGGCCAAAAATTCCTAGCATTGTTTTTTAGTGTTTTTTTGAAGATTTAACCGTGTTTCACAGGGTAAGAATCGAAAAACGTCGCAAATTTTTTTTACATTTAGGAATAATAAATGTAGTTATATTAGAACCCCTCGCCCCGGTAATAATGAGAAAAGCATGATCAGTGCAATTTCTTTTTTTGATTTCTTTGATTTTCCTCGGTGTCTCTATGACCCTGTTTTCCAGGCAAAATGCCGCGTTCGAAGCCCAAAGAAGAAGCGCCACCGGTTTCACGGCGCCGCAGCATGTATGGAACACCATAAAACGACCCTTATAAATTTGATTTTTAGGAGAATTACGACCGCAACGCCCGATCCGACACCGCCCAGAACGTCAAGGCTCAAATCTGAAGGTTTTGCCAAGTTCTCGATCAAAAATATTTTTTTTCTAGCGCCGGAGAAGGCAAAAAAGGCGTCGAAGAACATCGAGAAGGTCGAGGAGAAGCCCTCCCGCCGTCGCACGCGCTCGGTCATCAAGCCGGCGGTGGCCATCCGGGAGGAGGAGGAGCATCAAGAAGAGGAAAAGCCTGCGTTGGTCCCTTTCTTGACCAGGCAAGAATTAATTGAATTTTAGGGTCCCGCGCAAGGTGCCCAAGCTCGTCTACCGACGCTCGGCCATCAACCGGATCGAGGCCGCCAAGGAATGTGGGCAGGAGGCCCCGAAAACGGTATAGCTCTTGCCCGATTTATCGCCATAAAGCCGAATTTTTAAAAACACCGAATTTTTGAAAAGCCGGCGTTTTAAAAATTCGTCCTTTTACAACGCGACCTTTAACTTTCGGCGTAATGGAAATTCGGCCCAAAAATAACCCCCGAAACGATAGTTTTCAGCCGATCGCCCGGCTGCGCATCCGCCGATCCGCCTTGGTGACGCCAGCAGTGAAGAAGCTGGTCGTGGAAAGCTCGGACGACGATTCGAGCAGTGACCAGGACAGTGAAGACGATTTCCAGGTGCTGGATCCTCTTGAAAAGTTTTAACGCAGTTTTTAGGATGCCGAAGCGTCGGGTCTGACGGAAGATGCGTCAGAAGGGAGGAAAATGGCGAGGATATGGATGAGGACTCGGCTGACGGTGAGCCGGAACCGGCGACGAGCGCCGTATTCAAGCTGGATCGTGAGTTTATCGGCGTTTGGAGGGGGTTCTTGCGCCTTATCGGTTGTGGCGAAAGTTTTAACTTTTTGAATAGTGTTTTTCGCGAAATAAAGCTAATATTTCGTATTTAAACTAGACAAAACTTTAATAAGTGCGAAAACTCGGAATTTTGGCTAAAGATCGGCCATTTTTGGGCGAAAATCTATATTTTTTTGTTAAAAATTTGTAAGCTTTTAGGTTTAGGCATGGTAAAAACGGTTTATGACACCCCCTCTGTTTATATTAAGAAAATTGGGTACTTAGAAAAAATTTAGTCCCCCCCCCGATAATGCGAAAGATCCTTGAAATTCGGAGGAAACCATAGAAGCTTTTCAGCGGCGGTGAAGTCGTTGAAGGGGCGTGAGGGCGAGTTCGACCAGGTGTGCACCGGGGTGGCCAAGGCCATGAAGAAGCACCGGCCCGTGACCTTCTACCTCTCCGGCTTGCCGGGAACGGGTAGGATTTTGGTCAGATTCTTTGACAGTGTTTTTCTAGGCAAAACCGCGACGATGAAGCTGGTGCTGAAGGCGTTGGCGCCCTGCACGCATTCGGTGCTGATCAACTGCGCTTCCGTTTCGTCGATGAAAGACGTCGTGACGAGGGTGTGCAATGTTGATGGAAAGACGCCGATGAGGTTCGTGGTGCGGGTGGAAAGTTGATTTTCCTTTAGGGGTCGTGCCCTCAACATCCAGACGTATGCCGACAAGCTGAGACGGCCACTGCTAGTGATTCTCGATGAGGTGATCATTTTTTTGGTCGATTTTGCCTTTACATTTACACCATTTCACCAAGATTTTCAGATCGACCACCTGAAGAAGCAGGCCGATTTGTACTCCGTGTTTCGTTGGCCCCAAGAAGTCTCCTGGAAATTGATTGTGATTGGTCGGTGGCTTGAAAGTTGAATATATTCTTTTTCATTCAGGTATCGCCAACTCGATCGACCTGACGGAAAGGCTGTTGCCCAAGCTGAAGCTGACCATCGAGCCCGTGAAGATCCCCTTCAAGCCCTACGACGCCAAGCAGATGAAGGAGATTATGCCGACAAGATGAGGGCCGGAGAAGCGGCTGTGACGGCGGAACACGAAATCGCAAGGAGGAGGAAAGGCCATCGAATTCTGTGCCCGAAAGGTGGCGGGGGTGCGCGGCGACGTGCGGCTGGCCTGGCACGTCATGAAACAAGTCAAGTAAGGGTTTTGTTTTCCCGTCGTACTGATTTGTTTCCTAGGGCTGGAAATACGCCGGTGACCCCGCGGGAGGTGCTGCGCGTCGTCAACGACACGTACTCGTCGCCCATGGCCAAGACCAAGCTCACCCTGCAATCCCGCCTCCTTCTCGCTGTCTGCCTGCGAATGAGCACCAACAAAAAGGTAATTTTGCGCTTTACCTTTTACAGTTTTTTAAACTTGGGTTCTTTCGCATTATCGGGGGGATAAATTTTTTAAACATGACTAGCGAAACTGTTTTTACTATCCCTAATCGTAAAGACTTTCAAATTTAGCGCAAAAAAATTCAAAAATTTGGAAAAATTGCCTTTTTGAGCATTTTTTCAAGCTTTTGAATTGTTTTTTAGTTAAATGTAGTTTTTTTTTCGCTAAAAACGCTATCAAAACATTTCTAGATGATTAATCAAAAAAAGTTCCATAATGCAAAGAACCTACTTCTTCCAGACGGCGCTCACCCGATTCGCCCTGTTCAACGCGTACCACAAGGCGTGTGCCGCGTGCAAGCTGTCTGCCCTCGGCGACGACGAGCTCGAGACGGTGCTCGACAACATTGCCGTCCACTCGTTTGTGCGCGTCGAGGGGAATGGCACAATTCGGCTGCAGGTCGACGCCAACACTGCCCGCCAGGCGATCTCGAATCTGGAAATGCTCGACCAGATCCATCGCCTCGATCTCTGAATCTCTAGCTTTCACATTTATTGCTTTGTAGTTGTCTGCGTTCTCAACTTTCGAAGATTTCCGCCTTACAGGTCTTCATTGTCTTTCCGCAATCGATTGTAGCTTTCACGTTTTCACATTCCGACTTTTCCATGCATTGCCCCGTTCCGCGTGTTTATTAATACTGGTAAAATGGCCGAGCCTACGGCAATAAATATTGACATTTTACCGTGTGCTTTCGAGCTGATGAGTTGCGCCCTGCAATATCTGTATTTTGTTGACGATGCTACTTTTATCAAAAAGTCGTTATTATTCGTTTTTTTGCAAAAATTTTTGGGTCAGTTTTAGGTTTCTTGGTCAGTTTTTCGCGGCTCGAGCGCAATGCTCAACTCCTAAGCTATGCCGAAGCTCAGTTAACTTGTGCTTGAACAAAGCTAAATCGAAACGAAAAGCAAAGAAGCTGTGATACAGCCAAGCTAACTAAGTCAGCCAAAGAAAAACGCAGAGAAGAATGACTGAAAACGACCCAAAAATTTTGTGCCTTTCCTCTCGATTGAATAGTGCCAAAACTGCAGTTCCCGGCGTTGTGGCCCTTCTTTCACTTTTTTCCATGAAATTTCCCGCTTTAGAATGCGCCCGTTGACCGACGAGGAGTCCGAGGCCGTCTTCGCAAAATTGGCCCATTATATTGGGGACAACGTGCAGCTACTCGTCGATCGGTATTGCTAGCTCTATTCTTCAATTCCTTGCGATTTAGAAGCGACGGCGAGTATTGCTTCCGGCTACACAAAGAGCGCATCTACTACTGCAGCGAGTTTTTACTCAAAAAGGTAACCCTCCCAAGTTTTTTCTGCAAACTGTTGTTCTAGGCATCCTGCATCGCGCGCGAGCCCCTGCTCTCCTTTGGCACCTGTCTCGGCAAATTCACAAAATCCAAAAAGTTCCATCTTCACATCACGGCGCTCGACTACCTTGGGCCCTACTCGAAGGTAAAAATTGTGGAATTTCGTCAATATCCCATTTCCAGTGGCGTGTGTGGCTGAAGCCGAACGCAGAGCAGCAGTTCCTCTACGGCAACAACGTGCTCAAATCTGGTATCGCCCGCATGACCGAGGGAACGCCGGCCCATCAGGCGTCGTCGTGTTCAGCATGAATGATACGCCGCTTGGGTGCGTTTTCCTTTTTTCCGGCAGTTTTACCGGTTTTGGAAGTCGGTACGACCGGAAGTTAGGGAGCCACGTTTTTTGTCGCCTTTTGGGGGTTTTTCAGGACTATTTTTGTGTGCTGATCCCCAATTTTAGCGAAATAGAACTGGAAAACGTCAGGTTTTACCGGAATTACTGAGCCAAAAGACGACAAAAACCCTGACCATCCATGTACCGGAAGTCCTTCCCAGCCCCGATCTAAAACGAGGTTTTTCAGGTTCGGCGTGACAGCCAAGGGAACCGCAGATTGCAAGCGCGCCGACCCGACGGCCATCGTGCTCCTTCATCAAGCGGACCTTGGCGAATATCTCCGAAACGAAAGCTTCCTCACCTAATCTGATCTTTGCCTGTCGTTGCTGAATTTCGCTTGTCTACCCCCGTCGATTTTCCGTCTCGTTGTTGTCGTTGTTCGTTCATTGTTGAGTTTGTACTTTTTATTATAATAATTACATTTCAAGCGCCAACATCATAACGATCAAAAACGAGAAATGCTGATTAGGAATGGAACATCTTTTAGAGAAAATGGCGAGCGAGCAAACGGGAAACAAAATCCAAGCTAATTGCGCGAAAACGACTTGTAAGGTGGCAAAACGGGCAAACGATACTGACTAGGGGGATTCGTTCTATTGTCTATCAAAAGCTTCTTCGCTTCTTCCAACATCCGGTCGGTGGCCAACGGTGCCGAGACGGCCTTCATCCACGCGTCCATTCCCAGTGCTTGTCCCCTCCACATGCAGATTGCGTTACACACGATGACGCCGATTTCCTGTGGCGTAAACAGGACGAGATACTCGGCATTCTTCATCATCAATTCCATGGTCCAACGGAACGCGAGTTTGTGATAGGCCACGTCCTCGGGGATCAACGCTTTGATGATGTGAAGGGCATGCTGCGGCGGCATCTCCGGTGCCAAATCGAAGCCGAGGGTCTGCAGAACGCACAGCTCCACTTCGAGGATTATTTTGGCCAGCTCGGCGGTTTTTATTTGGCCGTATTTGCCTCGTCCGTGGATGACGCGCCTCAGCGCCGCCGACAGCTCCCCGGGACGTTTTTCCCCGGCCCGCCCCCCCCTGTTTCCCATCTTGGCGGCTATCCACAGCGCTGCGGCGGCGACAAATTTGTAGTAGACGTCCTGGAAGCGTGGCAGAGTAGAAGCGTTGCGTGTAGATGGTCGCCGCCGCGATCAGGGACGTCTTGACGGAATTCGGGAATTTGCGCAGCTGATCGACGGTGGTGGCGATCCGGTAGACGGAGCGCGCGGCGCGTGTTCGAGTGGCCAGTTCGGCTTCTCGTGGCATTCCTTGGGCGCAGGAGGGCGATTCGTCGATTGAGGCCAGGCACCATCCTTTTCGCGAAGACGCCGTCGCGGATTCCATTGTCTGCAAAAGGATAAATAAACCTAAAAATCGAAACCTCAGCCAAGATTGCTACAAGTTTACGGCACTCTCCCAAAGTGCATTTTTTGCTGTCAAACGTAGCGATGAACATCAGCTACAAACTCTACGCGTTGGGCTTTAGGCCTGCAGCGCAAGAGCGCCAATGGCGCGCAATTTCGAGTCTGCGGCGCTCATCTAAGCCCTTCAGAAAAAAAATTTCCAAACCCAAAAATCGTGTTAAGGCATGAATTTCCCAGCGGCACGCCAAAACCAGCTCAAACGTGGCTATCCACCAGGAAAAACGCATGCTTTTTTTTAGAATTTCGTTGTTCCTAGGCCCAGATTAGCACGTTCCACGTTTGACAGCAAAAACGCAGTTTTGGTGAGTATCGTAACCTTCAGCTTTCACCGATCAACGCGAAAAACCGCTGAAAGATGTTACCTAAAGTCCTGTCGCAAAAGACGTTGCCAGTCCGCTGGCGCTTTGAAGACTTGCTGTAGCCGCCGAAGTACCTGGAAATGAGGCTTTAGCAAGGAAAGGAAGAGATGAGGAACGCAAAACCGGAAAAGAAGACACGAAAATGTAAAAATCAAGATGACGGCGAGCGCGAAATTGTGAACAGGGGTGAGCGCTGCGTCAATAGGAGCTGCTGGGAGCGCAAGCGCTTTAGGAATCATCGGAGCCGCGTATTAAATAGCTTTTAAGCCGCTAGGGCTTCTTAATAAGCTTTTTCGACCTTTCACTATCCAATTTGCATGCCGATGGCCATCTCAAGCCGCCCGCTTGCCCCCCGGAAGATCCGCTGGGACAAATTGGTGGCAGGAGGAAGGGTGGATAGTCATGGGCAGTTTCATTCTCCGATTGACATGTCCACATCTCGTTAATTTCACTTTTACACCCCGATCAGCCAAGCCGCGGGTATAGCCATGCTGGCCGGGGCAGGATGTGTATGTGGTGACAAATTGACTCGTCCACCCCCAAGCGGGGCCCCCCGATCGCTGGCTGGCCAACGGAAATGTCCGGCGGGTAAATGGGCTTCATCGAGGCGCTAACGCGGTACGCGCTTCGATCTGGGTTCTTTCCGCTTATCGGGCGGGGGAAGGGGGCGGCGTTTCTGGATAATTCTAGAAATGTCTAGTAACTTCTATCAAGTGTTTTTACAATGTTTTTCCTACAATAAAACTTGATTTCCACTATAAGAACCATCTAAAAACGCTAAAAACTGCTCAAAAATTCGAGATTTTGGTTTAATAAAGTTATTTTTCGTCAGAAATCTGTATTTAGGCTTTTTTGTAAACATTTGTCAGTTTTACGTCTAGGAATTGTAAAAAACGACTTAGAAGCACTTTCGCTATTGCTATTAGAAGAAATGGGTCCTTAGCAAAAAGTGGGAAGCACCGAAATTGCTTTCTTTGGCTGGCTAATCGACGATGCCTTTCCGCCCGCATCGTAGAAACATAGAAACCAAAATCGCGTCCGTTTTTATACCGATTTTGGTACTCCAAAAACCGTCGAGTTAGTCGAGTCGGATTGGCGACTTTGGGCCGAACCGCGGCGGACAAATTACCTGGGCCAACCCCCGCCAGCAAGACGGGCAGCTGTCCACGTAATAAAAGCGTTTGCTTGACCCGCGGCGTCATTGGGCTTCTTTTATTGTCGCGGGGCCCGGCTTCGAGCGCCAAATTCGTAGCGCCACGAATTTTCGTAGCTGGCCGGTTGCTTAGATTTTCGTATCCTAAACGGCACTTCTTGACATAATTTCCGGTACTGGTCTGTTTGCCGGGGAACTAATTTTTCCCATTTTTCCTGTACGGCCCTATGAAAAAATTATTTTTTTTTTAAAAGCTCCTAAAAAAATGTTAAAAAAAATTGATTTTTCACTTTTTGCTCAAAAATGTTTGAAAATAACGAAAAAAGGTCGAACATTTCGAGTTTTCAAAATGTTTCAAATATTTTTCCGACTTTTCAGGCATCAAAAATTACCAAAAACAGCAGGAAAATACAATATTTGTCTTTAACAGGTAGGCATCGACCGAAAAAAAATTGGTTTTTACCCTGCCAACAATCCCCCCCTGCTAATAGTGCAGTACCATAATGACAAGAATTTCTGCTAGCCTGCTCTGTTCTGCTCGCTCTTCACAGCGCAATTGTCCCTGCTAGCCCCCCTGTTTTTCTGTTCTTGTCAATATTTTGGCTTCCAATCCCCTCGTTTTCTTGTTGTCCGAATCCTATTTTGAATTGAGGTGCATGTGGTGTGTGTTTGTGGGGGTGGGGGATGTGGCCAGTTGTGCGTGCGCATCTGTGAGAGATATTGGCCATAGGGGATCGACATCGGGGCGGGTGACACCTGTTTCACTTGTGGCCCCACCCATCCCCCCCTTCACTCGCCTCAGATTCCTAAAGGGTCTCTGTCAGCCCCCCTCTTCGTCTGCTTGTCAACACATTCACTCAACCCTCATGTCATTCAAAAATCTAGAAAAATCTCCCGATTTTCGACCCTGATCCGCGTTTTTCGAAGCTTTTTAATCGCGATTTTGCTTCCGGTTTTTCATGGGAGAGCCGTGGCGTTCTGAAGAATTTTGTGCTGATTCCGAATATGCGTTCGCGATCTGCGAAGCGCCTACATTCAGGAATTTATGAGGCTTTTCCTGCAAAATACGCAACAATTCCTCGAAATTAGGCCATTGACGGTCTTTTCGCACCATTTTGCTTCCGGTTTTTTATACGGAAGAGCCTTGCCGTTCCAAACCGGGACCTGGTCTACTGTCCGGAATTTTGTGACGTTTCAAAAACAGCTTTCGGGATCTGCGAAGCGCCTAAAGAATTTCTGAGGTCTTTCACTGCGGAAAACCGCAAAAGGTGCTCGAAATTAGGCCATTTTCGGCCTTTTTTTACACTTGAAACCTTCATCGTTTCTAGATCTAATTCTTTTCGTAAATCCCGAAAGCAGATTCGGAAGGGTGAGGTTTTTCAAGCAAAAAATCTTAGATTATGGCGTTTCCCGACGAGACAATATCTTGTGTAGAATTTTGCACTGATTCCGGCTCCATTTTGGCCCCTGAAAGCTTCATAACTTTTTAGATCTAGTCTTTTCGAAAATTCCGAGTCCAGATTCGGAGTCAGCGCAAAATTCTGCACCAGATAGGCCTAGTCTCGTAAGGAAACGCTATAATCGAGGATTTTTTGGCCTAAAATCGCAGTTTTTCAAAAGTTGCCTACGAGGCTAAATCCTACTTCCCTAAACTTTTAATCTCCCTCTTTAAGACCTAAAAATCGCTTCCGATGTCTCCTAAACGGGCCTTTAGTGATGCCAGACACCGATCTTCTCAGCAGCTGCCTCAGGATATTGCCCCTCCTCGTGCTACTCGTACCTACGAATTGTCAACAGTGTTCCCGCGTACAAGCATGTGGCGCGACGATATCCCGATATCCAACAGTACAAGCCGAAGAGGGCTCAGGTACGCTAGCTATTACGGTCCTTGCGCATTATCGGGGGACCAATTTTTTTGATCCCATTTTCAATGATAAATAGCGGAAGTGTTTCTAAACTGTGTCTTACTATTCCTTATGAAAAAAAGTTGAAAATATCGATTTTGGGACCAAAAATGGCCATTTTTTGACAAAATTTCGACTTTATAAATTTTTTTTAAGTTTTTCGATGGTTTTCTAGTTCAAATATAGTGATATTTTACGAAAGGCACTATTAAACCCCAAAACTGGGCACCTTTTGAGACCCGGAAATCAAAAACGTCTCTCGCCGGAAGAAATGGAAACGCCGAAAACCCCAAAAAAAAGTCATTAATAAAAATCTGAAGCATTTGTAACGTTTTGCAGGAGCATCACCGAGCGATGTGACGCCCCTCTACGACGAGCTCCTAACGCCGATCGCAGTTTTTGACTATTCAGCCGAGGCTGAGATCAAGGTGAGAAATTGTCAAGAAAGCCATCTGAAAAAGGATCAATTTCCCCACAAAATCCCTCTTACTAGCAAAATTTATTTTTTCCGCACCCAGGCCACGATCACCGGGTTCTGTTGCATTATCGGGGGGGGGGATTTGGTGTAAAAGTACAGAAATACCCGATAACTTAATAGAAAGTATTTTAATATTTTTTTAGCATAAATTTACTTTCCTGAACAGCAAAAACGGTTTAGAAAAATTGGCTCCAAAAAACTGCCCCCCCCCCCCCGATAATGCGAAAGAACCGCCCACCCAATCGAAGCTCATTGCAGAACTTCGAGCTGTGCACGTGCGCCAACAACGAGACGTGCGACATGGAGGACCGCTCGAAGACGTTGCGGCTCGACGACTCGGTCACGGTCAGTTTCCGGAATGGAATTGGAACCACAAACTATAAAGAAACTACAAGCTACAAACTTCAAAAAACTCTAGACACTACAAACAGAACGAAAAACTACAAAAAATACACACTACAAGCTGCAAACTACAAAAAAGCCCTAGACAAATTTTGAAAACAATTTTCAGCTGCACTTCTGCGAAGAGCCGGCCGCCCAGATCCCCAACGAGTGCAAGGGGCGCAGAGGCATTCTACGGGTCATAGGTAAATTATTATAATGCCACCAATCTGGCTTTTGCTAAAGGGTACTGGACTGTTAGCGGGGGTACTAATTTCTAACAAACAAATTATAACAAATTATCAAATTATCGACAATTTTTATAGCATTTTACACCGTTTTTGCCTAGAAAAAGCCCATAAAAAACCTCTGAAAAGCTCTTTTCCCCTTTTTGCTAAAAAATGTAGGAAAAATGATGAAAAAGGTCAAAGTTTACAAATTTTTGGAATTTTTCCAGCATTCAAAAACTCCGAAAAACATGGCAAAATACATTTTTTATTATTAACAGGGAGGTAGAGACGAAAAATCCAGTTCTTTTCGTTTCGAAAAACGAAAAAGGCTCAGCGCTCCCCCCGCTAACAGTCCAGTACCTGCTCTAGCAAAACCCCTTCAATCGTAAAAACTACAGATTCTGACTAGAAACTACAAATTTAACAAAAAAATATTGATTTTTTGGACCAAAAGGGCCGATTTTCAACCAAAATTTCAACTAAATCTGAAAAAACGCCTTTTCTTTATTTTCCCCTTTAAAATATAGCGAAAAATTGCTAAAAACACTATTAAAAGAATTACTGTTACCTTACGAGGCATTTCTGAGCTCATAGAAAAAAAAGCAAAATCCGCACCGTTCAGGCCATGCGCACGAGACGGGCTGGACGTTGGCGTCGGTGACGAACACGCTCGCGTTTTGTACGTGTCCGGCCGGATTCCGGAGGGTAAGTCTATTGCCGGATTCTTGACGTCGAAAAAGGGCGTCCGGTCACTACCCCGAAATTCGTTATCCCGAAAACTGCCAGTTTTCATTCGGAATTTCCATGAAAACCATGCAAATTCATTCGGGGTAGTGACTTTCGGGGAAGAAAAAAAACCAAAAAACGGGCTACAGTACCGCGATTTTCAAATGGCCGAATCGCGGCCGCAATAATTCACCGGTTGCAGGCCTCAACGCACATGTGGGACCACGCGGAGCTCGCCCTCAATTACAAGTGTCTCTGAGCCCCAGCTGTGCCATCCCTGAACTCGAAATTTTTTGAGTTTTCCGTCTGAAATTCCGGTAGCATTGACCTATCTAAAAATCCTGACCTCTAGTAATTTTCGGTTTTTTCCGCTTAACGGGGCTGATTCTTACATTTTCACTAGTTTTTGTTTGCTAGAAAGTTATAAAAATCCGTTAAAATCGTTGAAAAATCGAGATTTTTACTTTCTTGGGCAGTTTTCACGAAAATTTGCTAATTTTTCAGGAGTTTATATCCAAAGACTTTGTAAAATGCCCCAAAAAACGTTTATATTTCATTATGAGGGCGTTAGGACTTATTCTTGCTAGAAAATTGAAAATTTCACCTTTTTCCGGCATTTTTCATTCATTTTTAAGAAAACGTGCCAAACAGAACATTTTTATCATTTTTCATGAGTTTTTTACATCGAATAAACTTCTAGAATGCTATAAAAATGGTTTATAATTGGTTATTGGGGGAAACATTGCGCCCCGCCCGCGTTAAACGGGATGAACCGAATTTTCTATGATATTTCTCGTCCCCTCCTACCATCTTGCTCGTTTCTACGCATATCCCGGTGTCCCCCCAAAAAAAAAAATACCCGTCTTGTCGTTGCTCAACAACTTAAACCCCCACCCCCAGTACAATCAACAACAAAAAGCCCTAGCGCATGAATCTCAGACAGTTCTACCTTCTATGATTTTCCTCGTTTCCGCCAACCTTTACATGATCGATACCCTCAGAATGAATGGTTTTCAATGCTTATATCACAACGAACACGGGCTCCTGGGTGCCTTTTTGCCGCCGGAAGCCGAGGATCTGCGTGTGTAATGAAAGACAGCGAGCGGCGTGGATAAGCAAGAGATGAGTCACCCCCCGGGGTCACCATACACAACATTCGGCCGCACAAGCCGAAAACTAGACAACAGCCCAGCGTCAAAGACTGCGAAAAGCACGAGGCTATTCAAGTGGTAAAATTCTATTTAAAATATCGATTAGGGCGCAAATTTCGTCATTTTTGCGGGGTTTTCGCAACGCTATTCAATAGAGCATCGAAAACTACACCACGAACTTTCTGATTGTGGCTGAAAATATCCGATTCTAAAAATTTTACAGTAAAGCAAAGCTAATTCCCACCCATGGAGCGGCTATTTTTCAATATTTTCGGTTATTTGGTTTTGTTACGCCATCCTTAAGGAAAGCTGGTTTTAATTTGGTTAAAATATGTCATTTTGCAAAAATTTATGCAAAAACAGCCGGCACGCACTAATAGACTCCCCCCATTAAACCTGACTGCCGCTCCCGATTCGCCATATCGCGCCACATTGCCGAGTTGTTGGCCGTTGCTGCACCCTTCGCGCTGCGGTTGCCGCCGGTCCGCAGTTGATTTCGCCTCCTCCAAGCGTACCTGGAAAACGGAAGTTGAATTTGCCTGGGAAAAAAAAAAAAATCAATAAACATAAGAATTTGGGGGAAAGATACTTTTTTCCAATAAAAAGCTAACCCAGAAACACCCTACGCGACATTCCATATTGCGAAAAAACGTCATTCCGTTGTGCCTCGGAACAGGAAAATTACGGAAAATTTGCTTTCCGAGAAGTCAAAAATACAACTTTTTATGAGCTTTTTCCACCAAAAAACCAGTGTAAAATAAGCCTACGTAGAAGCATAACCTAAGCCGAACCTCTGCCTAAGCCAAGCATAACGCTACGCCTAACCGAAACCCAAAGCTAACCTCCGCCTAAGCTAAGCAAACCTAAAGCTAAACGTAGACCTAAGCCTAAGCCTAAGCCTAAGTCTAAGCGAAATCTAAGCCTAATAACCTAAGCCGAACATAAGCCTAGCCTAAGACTAATCCAAGCACGCTTCTATTATTTCCGTACATTTTCGAGGCATATGGTGCGTGGGTAGTGTTTTAGAATGCAAGAACCCGTTCGCCGGCGTTCGTGCTCGTCGGGACGTCGCCCCCCCGCCGGGAAAACGACTTGCCGCCGGTATGTGTATATTTGTGGGGGGTGGACGGATCTGGTTTTGGTCAGTCAGTCGGTGGGGGAGACAGTTTTCCAGCTCGCGTTCCCCCTCCTCCTCCTCCTCGCTGTTGATCATCACCCAAGCCAATCTTGCCCTAAAAACATTTGATTCGTTGGCCTGCCATGGGCAACACAAACTTGTTGTGCCCCGGATTGGCTGGTTTTCACTTTGTCGAAATTTCAAAGCCTTTTTCGCCTCGATTATTCTTCTAAAACGTTTCGAAAATTGAGAATTTAGCTCGTTGAAATGCCGCTAAAATGAAATAACCGCATAGTCAGTGTTTTAATAGTGTTTTTTTTTGTAAAATTTAACTACATTTTGAGTGAAAACAATCAAATAGTTATTGTTAAAAAAACTAGGTTAAAAGTTTGGTCGAAAATCGACCATTTTTCATCGAAAAATGTATATTATTGTATTTTTCATACATTTTTTCAAAATTTTTACGTTTAGAAATCTTAAAAAACATAAAACTACGCTAGAAAAACTGTCTAAACCCCTTAAAAAATGTTTAAAAAGTCGAAATTTTGGCAAAAATGTCCATTTTTCGTCGAAAATTCGATATTTTTGTATCCTTTCATTAATTTTTTTTAAATTTTCACGTTTAGGGATCGTAAAAAACACATTTAGATCAAATTAAAGCTGAAATGTACGCGTGGACACTGCTGGCGGTCCTTTTTGCCTTGACCCTGGCGAACCCGTTGCCGAATGCAGATTACGACGGCTTCCAGGGCATCTTCGACTCGACCGAGCAATTCTGCGAGCACATGATGAGGGAGGTGGGCGCACAATTTGGAGCTGGACTGTTAGCGGGGGGGGGTTGCCGTCTTTTGTTAATATTATGATATTTTTATAAGTTTTTAGTATTTTTGATTGCTAGAAGGTCATAAAACGTTTTTAAAAATTGAAAATTCGATAACCTTGATCTTTTTTGAAAATTTTGATTGATTTTTGACAGAAAATCAATTATTTTTCGTCTATGCCTCCCGTTAACAATAAATAGTGTATTTTACAATGTTTTTAGTAGGTTTTCATCGCTAGAACGTGAAAAAATGTTAATTTTTGAAAGGGAAAATTTTAGACTTTTTTTGAGCAAAAAGCGAAGAATTAAATTCTTATAGTTGTTTAAAAGCGTTTTAAACTATGAATAACTAGAAAATGAACTTACCCCCCCGTTAACAGTCCAGTAGCCATTTTTCTAGACGTTCGGCGCCGACGTCGTGAAGCACCCCGGTTTTGCCGCCCATATGGACACGCAGGGGCTGAAGACGCGCTTCTGCGACGAGGCCGATCAAGCCGTACAGGTAGCCGGTCTTGTAATTTCCCCTATCAACTAGGTTTTGGTAAAATAAAACAAAATTTTAAGTAGAAAAATAGCGAATGTTTTCAAAAACTCGAAATTTTGGTCAAAAACGGGCATTTTTGAATCGAAAAATCGCTATTTTTGTATGCTATTTATATTTTAAAAATTGGGTCCAAAGAAAAAATTCTTACCCCCCCCCGATAACGCGAAAGTGCCCTCAATTCTAAAACCCCTTAATTCAGTGCGCCGCGGGCAGCGCATCAGGCTCGGTGCACTTTGACCTGGTGGGCGACGAGTGCCTCACCCAATTCGACGCCGATTGGCGGGACACCGTCGTCGAGTTGAAGAAGAAATTCGGCAAGTCTCCCTAGCTAATCGTGGAATAATAAATTATATTTATTTATTTACGTTATTTTTACACTTTATACAATGGAATGAAAGATTAGTTCCGTTCGAGTTGCCCGTGAAAAGACTTGCTGCGTCCTTTGGCCGTCTTGGACGCCTCGGCCGCCGTGATACTGCGCGCTTTCTAAACTTTTCGCTATCCTCTTTAATTCTGTCCTATAATGGCGAAAGTTTAATGGCTTTGTTTTTGTCGCCTGCGGCGTGCTTCATAGCTTAGCTTGTTTTAAGCCTGCCGGCAAATTTTTTCTCATAAGCCTGGCTTCGTTTTGAAGCCTGCTTCATGCTCTAGCTTGGTTTCTAAGCCCGCGACGCAAGCTTCTTATCCGAGCTTCGTTTCTTCGTTTTGAAGCCTGCTTCATGCTCTAGCTTGTTTCTAAGCCCGCGACGCAAGCTTCATACCCTAGCTTGGTTTTGAAGTCTGCGACAGAAGCTTGAAAATTGGCTCTTTTTAAGCCTAGGCAAGCTTAAGCTTGATTGGTTCCTAAGCCTGCTGTCCAAGCAAGCTAATTGTCAAAACGAAGCTGGCCACTAAGCAGGCGCCGGAGGCTTAGGAACGAAGCTAACAGCTCAAGCTTGCGCCGCAAGCTTTGGTACGAAGCAAGCCGTTCAAGCTTGCGCCGCAGCGCAAAATGTTCGTGGACTTTCAGGACCCAAACCATCTTGGGTTTTACGCTGATTCCGAATAGGAAAGGTTTTGGAAAGCATTTCTCGAAGTTATGAACGATTTAAACCTAAAAAAACCCAAAAACGACTACTTTCGATAGTTCAAGTTGGGAAAGTTTTAACAAAACGATAGTTCATTTGTTCAAAAAATTCTCTAAAATGTCCATTTTTTCAAAATTTAAAAATTGGAAAAATTTGATAAATTGGAGTCCCTTTTTAAAAAATTTTCAAAATTCCCGAATTTTTGAGTTAAAATTGCTTTTTGTGAAATTTTTTCTGAACAAGATGTACTATCAAGTTTTTCAAAACTACCAAGTTTTTGAATCGAAAATAAATTTTGGGGTTTTGAGGTTTAATCGTTATAACTTTCAAATGTTTCCCAAAAACGTTACCATATTCAAACCGAAAGGAAAAATTTCAGTGAAAGTCTGACGACACTCAAAAACGTCTCCTTGTTAGAAAGGGATGATTTTCAAGCCCTTCTACCAGCATAAAACGAACCTCGTAGTCAATCTGTTGCTTGTAGTACATACAATTCCGAAGTATTCGTGTGATTTTTCGAAGGATGGCCCGGCTCGTTTCATATTTTCCACCGTTCTGCAATCGCCATTTCTTTTCCATTTCGATATCTGAATTACCCTAACGCATTGTCGAGATCGAATTGAACACCGGCCAGTTGCTGTTGGACCTCCTGAAGAGTGATTTTCTTCTGGACGATCGAAGGCAGAGTCCGGCCGACATGTTCTTGAAGCCTGAAATTGTGTTTTTACCGGGCGGGACCTCGCGTTGGCCTAGTAATCAACTATAAACTGTTTTTACATTGTTTTCAACTATGCTTAAAGTAGAAAAACTTTCAAAAACCTGGAAAAAGTCGAACATTTGGTCATTTTAGGTCGAAAAATTAAATTTTGAAATCAAAAATTTGTAGTATGATTGAGATAGTTAAAACAATTAGAAACGTATCCGCTATTTATAAAAATGTGGAAAAAAGCATTGAAGGCGCATCCTAAAGAATCGAAAATTGTCTGGTTAGTAGCTTTTAGCCGCAAAAGGTCTCTGCCGCATTGCCCCCCTTCCTACCTGTACAAAGCTAGACTGGGGTCATGATCGAGGATTCGAACACTGTCCGTCACTCGTTCGGCCACTAAAACATCTTTCTCTCATCTCACAGTGAAACGGTTCTGGGTACTTTGGGATGTGTCATTTGATATTCATCTATGTGTTTCCTAAATCGTTTTAAATCCATATTTTGGTTGAAATTTTGATCGTTTTGCATCATTTTAACCAAACAGTACAAAATTCAAAATTTGTATTATTTCAGACATTTTCAGGATCGAAAAGAGAAAATTTTGTACTTTCGTTAACCTAGCTTAAATCACAAAATTTGAACTGGGTCACTCCTAGGACAGTAAAAGGTGGAACCATGACAAAGCCGTCAGCGAGATTCAGTTTCCCGAAGGCTTGTTCTCCAAAGTTCACTGAAAGGTTAGAGTTGGTAATTTTCATAATTGCGAATTTAAACGACTTGTCATATTTCAACCACTCGCATTCAATTCATTTTTCAAAATCGCAACGATTTGCATAATCAAAAACACTCTTGAGAAATTTTATTAACGTTAGTCAACAATCAAATCAGTCAAAATAATGCGAAAGGAACAATTTCAGATGACCTTTTGGAGTGGACGAAACAATAAAATGAGAAGGCAACAAATCAGGCGGTGGCGGCCTTCTTTTTCCCTTCGACGGCTTCAATCTGATCGTTGTCATCGGCGCGCTTCTCCCAGGTGAGGCGACTCTCGAAAAAGTTGAGCTTCTCCTCGCGCGATTGCAGCGCGGCCAGCTCCGCCTCCACGTCTTCCAATTTCACCTAAAAATGGGTGGAGATTCGGGGAAAGAGAGTTTTTACCTTTAGAAGAAGCGTTCAGCCTGCGCTCGACAGGCTCGTCCTTTCTCGGCCCACTGGGCAAATTCGGCTTTTTGTTGGGCCATCAGCTGCTTCTCCGCTTCCGGCTGGACAGTTTGAAGCGCCTGAAAAACCCATGTTCATCTACTGGAAATACAACGGACCTTCAAGAAGACATCAGAGAACAGGCCCCCATCCGCTTTTCCCTTCGGCGAGCGTGCTCTGGAAAAGAAAAGTAAAATAAAAGTTCAGAGACGCTCACAAGAATGGCCTGTTGATGGGTGGAGGGGACAGCTTCGGCTCCTTGCGCCTTGAGGTGGCCCTCGATGTTGGAGACGATGAATTGAGCAACGGCCCCCTGCACAGAGCCCGAATGAACGAGAGGAGCCGTTGCTTTATCGCTGAAAAAAAGATGGCATCTGCAATCGAAATAAGCATTAATAAGTGATAAATTACGTACTCTTTAGCCAGATGTGCGCCAAGGGCAATGGCCGATCGTCGTGTTCCATCATCGATGTCCTTCGTATCTTTGGCCATCCATCGCAACGTCTTTCCCACCAATACATCCGCTTCCACCACATCAAAATGCCCGTCATGCCACTCGTTTTTCAGCCATGGGAATTTGAACGTGCGCTAAAATGGGAAATACATGGTAGTAGGGATTACGGTAGTTTGTATTACAAACTACTGTAATTCCCAAAAAAGACCCCTCTAGCGTCCCAGAAGGGTGTCCGATTTTTAGGATTTTGGTATCTACCGAAAGCTCTCCACGAGCTGAGCAGCTATGTTCACTTCGATTATCGAAATTCCCGAATTTTTGGCTAATTTTCGACATATTCCATGCAAAATTCACAAGGTTTTCTAAAAAAAAAACCCCGCGCAAGTTAATCGACGCTATCCAGGCGGTGTTTTCGCAAATGGCTTTCAAAAGCAGGCCCTCGCAAAAAGTGTGAAAATCCCTAAATCGTGGTTTTATGAGAAAACCCTTTTATATGGAAAGCAGCCGAACTTTCTGAATGAATTTCCTTTTTGCAAAAAAATAAAATTACAAAACGATACCATATCATCTTCATTGATGTCCTCCTCTTCGGCTTTTGTCTCCACTTTCATCGGCAACGTCCGTTCCTCCGCCGGCAATTCGGACCATCTAAATTTGGATTATTTGGACTAATTTTTTGCATACTTGGCAATGGCATACAGTGACAACAGATTGAGAAGACTGTTGTCCACCATCTCCTGCAGCATCACCCACGTGGCCAGGCGGGCAGCGTCTAAAACACAAATTCAGAAATTAGCCTCAAGCCCTCACTCTGAGTATTGCCCTGCTCCAAAAAGTGGTCGATGAGCAGACAGGCCGAGTGTTCGTTGGGGAACACGCCGTAGTTGATCTGAAAGAAGGGGATTCAAGAATAGCCAAAATATTGGGAATCTGTCATTGTTTAAAAATCCCGAAAATTTACACCTTTCTTTTTTCGTCATTCCATCTGTAAACAATAAATAGTGTTTCTATACACGGTTTTTAGTAGTTTTCGACTTCTAGAAAGTGATAGTGATAATGATAACAAAATTTTAGCTATATTTAAAGTGGAAAAGCTTTCAAAAAACAGCAATTTTTTTAGAAAAATCGCTGATTTGTTCATTTTGGGTTGAAAAAATCAGTTTCTCTACCTAAATTAAAATTCTAACGAAAATTTGTAACGTTTTTATGCTTAGGAATAGTTAAAAACAACCTAGAAACACATATGCTATTCATAACAAAGATTAGGGTTGCGCCGAAACCACAAATATTACCGGATCATCGGCCAACTGGAATACTTGATCGGCTTGATGCTTGAGAAGCCCGCAACAATGCGTATTCTGTCGACGGCAACAGGTCGGCGGCCGAGGGACTGTGGCGCAGCTTGTACACCAGCTCGGTCACATCGTCCACCTAGAAAAATCAGCATGAAAAGCCTGATCAGAAACCAGAAAACCTGATCCTTGTGCTCAGCTATACAAACCGCCGCATCCCGTCAGCGCTGAAAACACACAGTCTAAAGGTAAGCACTCGATACGTTTTACATGCCGACACCGCCTCCAATGAACTTCTTTTGCACGGTCGCAATCCATTCGTAGTCGCCGCCGAGGCCAAGCCTAAAAAAAAGGTATTTATTAGGCGGAAAAGCGGCTTACTTCTGGAGGTCCTTGCCGACCGGCCCACGTTCCATCGAGGGAAAACGAGCTGGAGAGTAGCGTTCTTCTAAAAAGAGCGTAGAGAAAAAGCGTAACAAGTCCTTGCCTAGCCAAGAATACCCTTGAAGCACCTCTGGAAAACCTCGCCGACGCCAGCATTACCTGGAAAAATAATGATAAAAATCCGCGAAAGATAACTTCCCTTGTCAGTATAAAAATCAATAATCAATATTAGTAGTTTCCTTCGCGCCTACTGGGACTTGCCAACACATTGTTGGCAAAGGTAGGGTTCCCCGGTCTAAATGTCAGAGAAGTAATTTGAAATAGCCGACAAGTTACCGTGCCCGGGCGCCGGCAGCCCTGGTGGATGACCTGTGGACAGGCCGACGAAGGGCCCCCACATTTCGCAAATGCTCCCGCTTCTAAAAAAAATAAGACAAAAAACGCGCGAGAAAAGGTACGTTTTTGAGTGAAGGCGCATCCGGCTTCGCAAGACCCGGAGTACGTCGGTTTCTAAAAATAGCAATAACGAAACAAGCACTAACTCGACAGGCCAATACACGTAATACCATATCGCAAGCTGCAAAGCCAACAGCACGCCGCTCCAGAATGCATACCATCCAAGATTTTCCTCGAGTGCAGGAAGTTTCTTTTGAACCCATGCGGCGAAGGGCAATCCGAAGACCATCCAATATAACCCATTGGCCCAGTTGCCCGCTGGAGCACAATACCTGAAAAAAAGCCTTCAAATAAATTCGAAGCCAACAGTCTTTACACAAAATGCTGCAAACTCACCATGCATACTCCCGAGCGCAAACGGGCTGCAGCAGCAAAGCGAACACCAGCAACTGAAATTTTCAAGCCTATTTTTGGTGTCCTGCATGCAACCGTTTTTCCAAAATTTTCCGTCTACACATTTTAAAGGGATACCCAATGTTTCGCCGGCAAATATATAGTTATGTATTCCGGGCAGTACAAATGACGCGTGAATTTTGTGCGGCAATGGGCCCCAAAGCCGCACAGAATTCGGACCCCTTTCCCTCTTGTGGCGTTCCCATCCCACGCAATGGGTTGCCACTATGGCCTAATGGATAGCATCTAGGCCTACAAGACGGGGGTCCCGCGTTCGAACCCCGCCCGCGGTATAGTTTTTGCTTTTTGAGCCCTGAAAAGGTTGGGCATCCCTTTAAACGTACAAACTTTACAAATTTGTCAAAATATATAAAAAAATTCGATTTTTCGGCAAAATTTCGCCCTTTTAGCTAGTTTTTCCACCTAGAATATCGTGATTTTTACCCAAAATGCTCACAAAATACTTGCTATCAAATTACTAGACTTAGAGAAGAATTTCGCTCCCCCCCCCCGACAACGAGAAAGAACCTGGAATTTTTATGTGCAATTTTAGACAGCTGCTGGCTCAAAACACCCAAAAAAATCACGAATTTTTAAAAGCGGAACGAGTCTATCACTGGTTTTTTCAGAGATTCCATTTGTCGCGAAAATCCCGAAAATCGGACACGTCCCGGAAGCGCTAGTCAGCAAAGCTGCATACCTTGGTGGCGGCGATGACGTGCCGATCGCCAGTGGCAAAGCGGACGGCCGTCACGTCGTCCGTGCCCTCTTCTTGCAGACCATTCGCCGCCCGAAACGTCTCAACGTTCCACAGCATCACCTGAAAATGGAAGATCATCTACTGGCGCCAGAGAAACGAGCTGTACCTGATTGCCACCGCCAGTGGCCAGCAGCGAGTCGTGCGACGCGACGCTCATCGACCGCACGTCGCCGCGATGGCCTATCTAAAAAGAGAACATTAATAGATTTTTCGAAAAATTGCTGACCTTCTCCAAGTCCGCCGCCTTCTCCACGACCACCTCGTTGGTGGCCGCGTTCAGCTTGATGTCCAGCGACTCGACCGAGTTGTTGACAAACAGGCAGAATGCCTAGAAAGGACAGTTAGAAATTACAAAATCACTATTTTACCCGATATTGCAGAACTCCGTCGTCATTTTGAGCAAGCTGCGACGGGCGAAGGAGATCCATTTCGGCTTGGCCGCAGCTCGCCATTCGCCAATCCGCGCGAAGACGAGCGTCACGTCTTTGCCGACGTCTTCTGATGACGGGCCCTCGTCGGCTCCACTGAAAAACGGTTACGCCATGTAATGCAAAAAATCGATACCTATCCGCCGCTTTCCGCTTGGCTTTTCTCAACTTTTTGGAGAGCCGCTTCCGGGCCTCGTCGTCGGTGTAGACGCGGTAGAAGTCGATCAGCCGGTCCGAGCCCTAAATTGACGGGTTTTGGTATTCGTCTATTAGCGGGGGAGGGGGTCAAAAACCCAATTTTTCAAATAAAAATAGCGCAAGCTTCTCTAAACTGTTTATTTTTGTTATTCATAAACGTAAAAAGTTCACGTTAAAAATAGCAAACATCGAATTTTTCGACCAAAAATTGCCGATTTTCAGCCAAAATCTCGACCCTAAATTTTCTTCGCGTTTTTGGATAGTTTTTCCAGTTCAAATTTGGCTATATTTCACCAAACAGACTAATAAAATACTGACAATGAAGTTCCTAGGCTTTTCTAGACAAAAAATTAAGCCCCCCCCCGATAATGCAAAAGAGCCGGGAACCCTCAAAAAAAAAACGAGAAAACTGACCAATGCAGCTACCAATTGTCCGTCGGGGCTGACGGCGAGCTGGAGGGCTCGACCCTTGCACTGGCGCAGTACTTTCCCTCGCAGGGTGACGCGTACGAATTTCTGCAAAAAAATCAGAGATTTCTCAAAAACCAGCAGACCACTCACATTCTCGCAATCGCCGAGCAGTTGTGGACCATCGAGAGGTTTCTGCGTCTCTTTCGGCTTCTTCAAATCCGGTCCCTCTTCGCCAGGCGGTAGATGATCTTCTTCCCCGCTCAACCACGTCATGTCAAAGATGTACAGCTCGAGCTCGGAGGTGGCGACGATGAGCATCGTGTCCTCTTTCAACAGCAGAAACGAGTAGATCTAGAAAAATGAAAGTAAGTGGCTATCTATGAAAAAGCACCTCAGATCGACTCTCGGTGATCGTGTAGAAGCAGCTTTGCGAAGCGACGTCCCAGAGTTTGACAAAAGTGTCCTTGCAGGCCGAGACGAGGCGCTTGTCGTCGAGCGTGAATTCGACGTGTGTGATCGACTCTTTGTGGCCGTTGAGGCGAAAGAGGCCCGTCTCTGCGACAATGTCCCATAACACGATCGAGCTGTCCTGAAAAACGATTTTTGAGGTTGAAACGCTCGCCGTAGCGTGGACTAGCGTCCGAATAACTTTTTCAGCCCTCGAAATGCCCGAAAATTCGCGTTTTTAGTTTCGGAACGTGTTTTAGTGTTTTTACCAGAGTTTTGAAAGGTTAAAAACCTCTAAAATTCGAAAAAAAATGCCAAATTTAACAATTTTGGGTAGAAAATTTCTAATTTTTAATCTAAAAAATCGATTTTCAAATAGCAAAAAAAATAAAAAATAGGGCTACGGTTTACTTTACCCCCCCCAGCCGAAAGTTTTTGGCTATAACTTTTTTATTTTACATTTTGTAGGCTCAAATTAAAACTCTTAGTATATTTTTCGACGCTCTATCGAATGGCGTTGCGAAAATCCCGACAAAATAAGCGAAAATACCGACAACTTTGAGGCCCTTCGGCTGTGGGGGGGGGTAAAGTAAACTCTTACCAAAAATAGCGAAAATACCTATACCACCGTAGAAAGTTGCTCGAAAACAACGATACAAAACTAAAAACGCAACTTTTTCGTCTTATCGCAAACTTTCAAAAGCTATCAAAATCCTTCGGATCCGAGTTTTCCTCCGCCATAGCGGTGAAAAGCGATGAAAAAGTCTCCCGCACCTTCCCACCAGACGCGAGCGTCAGCCCGTCGTGGCTGAACGCCAGGCAGTTGACGCCCTTCTTGTGGCCGATGAACACGATGCACTCGTTTTGATCTAAAAGTGGAAAAGGTTGATTAGAAAAAGGGATGAAGTCGACCTTCTGCTTGTCGATTGAAGAGCCGAATGGCCCCGTCGGCGTATCCGATGCCAGGGACCCTTTTTTGTGGCTGGGGTCGGAGGCATGTCACTTGCTTCTCCGACTCGCTCAGCGAAGCCACCTGAATGCAATTCTTGCAATCAACCAGAAAAAAAAACCTTTTCCCCGGTGCGGAAGTTGTAGAAGTGGACGTTCTCGCAGGCGGTGACGGCGCACGTCTGGTGGTCGACGGCCACCACGGCCCTGTTCGACGAGCCCACTAAAAAAGTACGATAAAAACCAATTTTCGCAGTGTTTTAGGCCGGCTGAAAGCTGGGAGACATTGAAGTCTACTTCAATAGCTCCAAAAGCCGTAAGACCCGAGAAACACCAAAAAACAAACCCGTGTTAAAGCTGCCGACATGCGCGTAGCGTAGGTACTGCTTGGTGAGGCCCATAAAATACCTGCAAAAACGTGTTGTGAAACGAGGAAACTCCACGAAATCGGGAAAAATGAAAGGAAGAAGAAGAGGAAGAAAAATGAAATGATTGTGCCAGGAAATGGCGGATTGGCGGCGGCGTGCCGGCGGTTAAGCGGCGGAAATTGCCAGATGGCGGTAAAACGGTGGATAACCGGCGGCCAGCCCTGCCACCTCATCGCCGGATCCTCGCCATTTCCCTGCCCCCACCAAGCTGGCGGATTGGCGGCAAAGTCGTCAAGCGGCCGCGAGGGGGGGGGGGGAATTGGCGGTCAATTTCGTTCTGTCCAAAACAAAACCTGGCAGACGCGAAAAATACGAAATCCTAAATTCACGTTC
>JBBGBA010000291.1:0-82500 GCA_038088335.1 Mesorhabditis sp. LJ9110
TCGGAACCGGCGAACTTTTCATAAGCTTTAAAAATTTGAAAAAGTGAAATTTCGAATTTTAACAACCGATTTAAGTTGCGTTTCGAGGGGGTCTGCGCTTTTTGTATGTATGTGTGTCTGTATGTACGCAAAACCTTTGTAGTCATCAAAAAGTGCCTTCCCATGGTCCGTTTGGGCTGAAATTTTCCACCTATATTGGCTTGATGTAAATGAAGGTGAGGAAGAAGCGTTTTTTCAAAATAGGTTTTTAAAAATTTATATTTAATTTTTAAGTTTAAAATCTAAATTGCGACCAAAACAAGGGTTAGTGGTGTCCGTTTGGGCTGAAATTTCGCTCAAATATGCAATAGACCGTGCCAGATAAAGTAAAGAAGAAATTACCTCGAAAGAATGCTTCTCCTTGGAGATATTATAGCTTTACACCTTCACCATACGGGGCGCCACCCTCCCCTTTCTCGGCCCCCAGTCCCCAGTTAGCAGGGCGGGTCTAGCTCCCCCAAGACAGGCGACAGCCTTCCTCTTGGCCTAGTGGTTAGCACGCTGTACTGGGAAGACATGGCTCGCGAGTTCGAACCCCACCCGAAACATGGTTTTTGCCGATTGGCCCCCGTGCAACCTTAGGTTTTCTAGTGCTGTTACAAAGCGCCGCAGGCAAATTTTTTTGAAGTTTTGCGTACAAGGGTTCATCTAAATAACTATTCCTTGGCTTATTTTACGATCTTAACAATAAGATTGAGGCAAAAAGGGCTAAATTCTCTCTAAGGCTAAAAAGAGTCTTTTTAAAAAAGGGCTTTTGGTTTCCAAAAGAGATCAATTCTCGTGGCAACAAAAAGAGCTAAATTCCTTTCAAAATCTTAAAAATGCCACAGAATGCGGGAACAACAAAAAGTTGCTGGCTATTTAAAATCTTAATAAACTCGGTACCATCCCAAATCACAGGTCAGGTCCACAGATTAATTTCAAGAAAGTGCAGATAGATCATAATACAGAAATTATTTGCAAACCGAAACCGCTAGAAACTAGATCTGTCCATTTTAATAAGGTGCCAGCAACTTTTGGTTGATCCCACATTCTGTGGCATTTTAAAGTTTGAAGAATTTAGCTCTTTTGTTGCCAGAATTCATCTTTTTGCAAAAAAGCCCTCTAAAAAGACTCTTTTCCTTAGAAAAGCCTTTTTTGCTCAACGTTGTTAGGCTCGAAATCTGGTCCACGGCCCCCTGCTGTGATTCCTGGCAAATAGCCAGATGCGGCCGTAACGCGACCGCGTCGCATGATCTTTTGCCCCTGTTTGGACGCAAAAACGCCTGAATTTAAAAAGTATTATTTTTGGCTTTTTAAAAACGCCTGAATTTAAAAAGTAATTCAAACTATTTTTGGAATCCTCAACAAATTTTGACATTCAGACTTAAATTATGAAAATTCAGAATCACCGAGATCGAGAGATTTGGTGCCTTACAAGGCATTACGACATGGAATCGCCGCCCACTCAAAAAGTCGTTTTCGCCCCAAAAAGAATGCGGTTTTTCTCAAACATTTTACGTTTTTTCGCAATGCAATCACTTTTTTAGCACTTCTCGGCAGTGACCCTTTCGTTTTTTGACCAGTAGGTTCAATCCCCGCACGCACGAATTTTGACTTCTGACAAGGGAACCACCTCAGGTCGAGGTGGCGTTTGGGGATGGGACCAAGCCTATCTTGTGCAGAATTTTTTGCTGATTTTTAACCCGTTTTCAATTTTTGCCAAATACTTAAAGGAACGCTTAAAAACCGATTTTTATGTTCGGTTTTTCTGGAGCAATGCGGGATCCCGCCCCTTTTGTGGCCTTCCCGGAGCCCCTCCCTCATCGTCGTCTGGTGTAGCGGTGTGCAGACTACCAGGGCAGAGGTCCCTGGTTCGTCTGCCGCATGCAGTCTTTTTGCTTTTTGCCCGCTCTGTTTTAATTACCAATACAAATTACGGCTATATAATAATTTCAGGACGAATCAGTAACTTTTTTTTTGTTAAAACAGCAACGAAAACAACAATCAACAACGGTGCACATTATCGATAAAATCCATAAAACAAAATTCCTCATTGCAGTAGGCACAGCGGATGAAGGCTAGCCCTTGGCAACCGGTGGTGGAACACATTCCAGAGAAGGTGCCGGGGCAGCAATAATCCGCCGGTGTCTCAAAATGGGGCACCGTCCGATCGGTGTAACCGGCTTTACTCCAGGCTCTCTTGAAATCGGGCGCCTTGAATTGGTGGTAGACTTGTGATAGAACTTTCAGCAAGTTGTTCCTTGTTTGGATTGAGAAGGGCAAATCAAACACCAGGATGTGATTGTGCAGTATCTTGACGAACATCTTAAATGGCCGAAAAAAGAAGACGTCCAAGGGTTGAATCAAACACGTCGCTCCTGGAGGTATTTTCTTGAGCGTGAGCTTTTTGCCAGGAGGGACCAGGGCCTGTATGGCGGCGCTATCGTTGAAGGTCGGCCATGAGTCGACAAGCAAAGTTATGTCCGCTGGGTTATTCGGGTCGAGGACGACAACTTCGAACCAATCAAGCATTAAGGCCTTGCTCATGATGTGTGTGGTGGAGGCTCGGATGACCAGATTGTCGGCGGGGAAGAGAGCGGTCCGGGTGGGAAAACGTCCACCTTTTTCCGGCAGTATTACATACAACTTGTCTGCGAGGCGTCCTTCAGCGAACGTCATTGGCATTATAGTGTATGCATGCGTCAAGCTATTTTTCGACTGCACGATACAAACCACTTTTTTCGCTCCGCGGGTTGCTAGACACCGAGCAGGATGCATTTCCTTGACAAATCCGGCCTGATCTGCATTTGCGAGGGACGCCAATGTGATCGTACCCGCCTGTAACTGGTTTCGAATATCCTTGACGACGGCGTCTGCTTCATTGCGTGTCTTGTCTTGGTCGCGAAATGTTTTTGTGCTGACGAAAGACGTTATGTGACGACTGACGATACCAGCCCAACGTTTGAAGTTCAGAATCCAACTTGGGCTGGCAGTAAATCCGGGAATTTGGGTCTGCTCGCGGTTTATTTTCAACGCCATAACTCGAAGGTCAAGGTCGTGTAGTTGTATACCCAAAAAAAAAAAAATTAAAACCCTTTAGCCCTTTCTCAAAAATCACCCCTTGCCCCTTTTTTCCCCACCGGGGGGGGTTTTTTGGTTCCCAAGATTTTTTCATACCGGGGGATTCCCTTTTTGGGGACCCCAAAAACAACCCCTAAAAAAATTTAGTAAAAACTTTTTTCCCTGGGGGTTTTCCCCTTTTTAAATGCCCAAAAACCCCCACGGTTTTATCCCTTCTCTTTTTTAAAAAACCTGTTTTTTTCAACCCCTTGGGCCCCCCCCTTTAGACCGGGATTTTTTTTTCTCCTTTTGAGGGCAGGCGGGGGCTAACTTTTTTTTTTCCCCCCGGGGCCCCGGGTTTTAGAAAATTTTTAAAATTTTTCGAAAGGTGGCCCGGTAAATTTTTTGCCTGTAAAAAAAAAAGCAAAAAATATGCGGGGGGGGTTCGCCGGGCCCAGCAAACCCTACACCGCGCGAAGGGGGGGGCTCCGGGAACCCAAAGGGGGGGGCCCCGTAGGAACAAAAAAGGAACCCTTTGTTTTGGCAAAAATTAAAACGGTTAAAAACCAAAAAAAAGAAAAAAGGGCCCTAAACGCCATGACCGGGGTTTTCCCCCCGAATAAAATTTGGGCGGGGTTAATCTGGTCAAAAAAACCTGCAAATCAAAAAGTGATTGCATTAAAAAAACTTTAAAATGTTTGAGAAAACCGCATTCTTTTTGGGGCGAAAACGACTTTTTGAGTGGGCGGCGATTCCATGTCGTGTTTGTGGCACCAAATCTCTGACCGACTTGTCAATTTTCATAATTTAAAAGTCTGGAATGATCAAAATTTGTTGAATTCAAAAAATTCTTTTTAAATTCACTTTTTAAAAAAAAATAATACTTTTTCAGGCGTTTTTGTAAAAAATCATATTTGGCCCTTGGCCAGGAGAACCGGGGGCGGGACCAATTTCGGAGCCCTTTTCCAAGGTTGAGGCAAAAAGAATTTCTTTAACAAAAAGCTTTTGGGTTTGCAAAAAGAGCTTGGCAAAAAAAAATTCCTTTAAACTCTAAAAATGCCACAAATGTGGGATAACCAAAAGTTGCTGGCACCTTAAAAAACAGATCAGTTTCTGCGGTTTCGGTTTGCAAATAACTTTAATCTTCTGCACTTTCTTGAAATTAATTTAGGCCGCCTTAATCAAAACAGTCCCAACGGATTATTAAGATTTTAAGCCGCAACTTTTTTTTTTCCCATTTTATTTTAGAGTTTGAAAGGAATTTCCACTTTTGTTGCCACAAATTTCTTTGCAAACCAAAATTTTTAAAACCAGCCTTAGAAACCGGTGAAACAAGTATTCGGCTAAAACGGGACGGTCTAATTCTTTCCAGAAAGTTAAACTATCAAGTACACAACACTATCACGTAAATATACCCTTCAAAGGCATAATTTAAATGACTGCGCGAACTTTACCAATTTGCTCGAACGCTCGAACGCTCGAACTTTACTAATTGCCTCCATTAAAACTCGTGTACAGTTCCCCCTCGTGTATAGTTCCGGGTGAAAATTTTCATGTGGACGCACCGCCGTTCTTCGCGTTTTTGCAGATATCTCGGCTCCACAGGTGGGATTTTCGTGATTTCGTTTGAATTATTAATCGCATTTCACTATTTCCAACATTTTAAGTGGTTCAATGAAAGAAATTGATGGTGGGGATCCAGAGAATCATCTCTTTGGCCCATATAGCTCTTGCGGCGACTTGTCCGCTACGCACATTATTTGGTGTCAGTTGTAACCAACCAAGTGGTGTGGTACGTAACCAAATTGGGTAAAAGTCGCTTAACGGGGGGGGAGGGAAGAGATAACGGCGGTGAAAACCGATTTTTGACCTACACTCCATGGAAAACATGAACCACCACATGCTTGGGTTCTAACCAGGGCCTGAATTTTCTTTTTGAACAAACGGTGTATTTGAAAAACAGCAAGTTTAGTAGAGGTGGTACTTCCAGGAGTTCGGTCGGATTTTCTTGGAAAAACTATAGAACCACTTTTTGGGCTTCGAATTTAAGACCCTTTTTGAGACTTTTTTTTGGGATATTTCGATGGCAACGGGTCAGTATATAACTAAACTGTCAGTTTCAGTCGCTATTTCCGGCAGGGCTGCTCCCGGACAATTTTTGGAAAACCCGAATTTAACAAAGAAATCCACTTTTTCCTCAATAAATTGACGAAAGAACTTTTGTGCGGAAATCAGCAAATGCCATCTGAAAGAGCTTGAAACGGCGAGCATTTGGATACTTACTCGGCTAATATTGCCTAGGGCCCGAGCTATCGAATGCTAAATTGGACGAAAGGGAGTTAAACGGCCGGAAATGCACGGGCAGGTAGTCCAGCATTCACCATTCCATACCGCATTATTCACTAGTTGGCCGGTAGTATACCAAAATGCTCGCCGTTCAAGCTCTTTCAGATGGCATTTGCTGATTTCCGCACAAAATTCCTTTCGCCAATTTATTGAGGAAAAAGTGGATTTCTTTGTTAAATTCGGGTTTTCCAAAAATTGTCCGGGAGCAGCCCTGCCGGAAATAGCGACTGAAACTGAGAGTTTAGTTATATACTGACCCGTTGCCATCGAAATATCCCAAAAAAAAGTCTCAAAAAGGGTCTTAAATTCGAAGCCCAAAAAGTGGTTCTGTTTTTCCAAGAAAATCCCCGACCGAACTCCTGGAAGTACCACCTCTACTAAACTTTGCTGTTTCAAATTTTACACAGTCGTTTTTTGTTCCAAAAGAAACCCCCAGTATAAATATCCAGGCCTGGCTGGCCTAGAACCCAAAGCACATGTGGTGGTTCTATAGTTTTTCCATGGAGTGTATAGGGACCTGTCGTGCCACATCGGCGTTTTCAGCTTTTTTCGCCGATATTTCATTAGTGCCATCGAGTAGAGCGTCGAAAATTATACTAACAGCTTCAGCCCGAAATACAACAATTTAAAATTATTACTTTATTAAGCTAAAAAGTTTAATGAATTAAAACTCGTTAAATATGAGGCTTTTTGGACGGAAATGAATCTCTTAGTATAATTTTCGACGCTCTATCCGCTGGCGTTCTAGCAGGATATTCTATCCTATAAGCGAGAAAGTGTGTGTGGTTTTCCTGTGGCATTTCTCGGCCGTCAGATCGAATTTCGAGCTGATTTTTGGCATAGGGGTAGGAAATTCCGCTTATAAAAAAAACCCAGTTTTTCATAAATACAAAAATTGTTTCCGCCCCGTTATTTGTCCCCCCCGTCAAGCGAGCTTTACCCCAAATTGTACCGGACCTATACACGAGTTTTCAGAGTATTATTAATGACATCATTTGGCAGGTCATCTGACATCTTTCAGAGGGTTTGATTTTGTTATAGCAGGCCTTTCTGTGATCCAACTCGTATAATTGAAAGCAGAACCATCAGTCCATGCAAAATCATAAGGCCCGTCTCCTGTCTGAAACAAGAATTTGAGTCTTAAGAATTCAGCGGAATACCCGATATCCACCAATCCATGTACGAAGTGGGCGCTCATACGGATTAAAATATGCTTCGGCTAGCTCTGTAAAGATTGGTGACCGAGCCCATATTGTCATAGTTCGAAATATTCATGCGGTTCTTACTTGCAACGATCTCATTTTCCTCAGCAGAGAGAATTGAAGTGAGATCAGAACCCAACGATAGGCATGCCTTTCGAGCCGGTATCCAAGGAATCAGATTGGCGATCAGCTTCGAAGGGATTCAATGACTACACGGTTTTATTAACCTTATAACACGCGCCAGTGATAGAATGATATGCCCATCCATCATCGCATCGTGATACCGTTTTCACCTCAAAAACAAATGAGGTGCACTTATCAGGCTGAAAATGATATATTGACCAGCGGAAATTAATGAATAAACCGAATTTGGGCCAGAACATGCGACCGGATGCTCTCCATCGTTTTTTGTCTCCCAATAATCACCTTTCAGGTTTACTACCAAATATCCGGGCTTAGCATTACCTGGATGCTCAGATAAGCAAAGTTTGTATATGCACTCCTTACGCAAACCGAATTTGTTATAAGTAGATTTTGTGCCATCCTTCCATTCGATATTTGATCCATTATAATATCCGCCAAGCGATAACAATTTTGTATGATCCTTAATTTTTGATTTGCAATCTGATTCTGAGTGCGGGCATGCAGAAACCGAGCAAAACTTACGATTCTTTTCTTTCTCGCTTGGTTCAGCAGAGACAAGTGGTCGTAATCGTTTGTGATAGAAGCAACGCCCAGATTCAAGCTAAATCGTTAACTAATTATCCGCGTTCCGGCGTTAAAATATTGATAGCCCCTTTGTCTCATACCTTGCACAATAGTCTAGCCCTTCCTCGTAAGTCATGCTGTGGCGTGATACATGAAAACATTTCTTGTTTTCTCGATCCCAATCAGCATCAAGAGGGCAAAATGACAATAGATTTGGTACAAGCCATGATAATAAAATCACCGCTAGCATCACAGAGCGTTTCCCGGACTTTCTGGCTGAAATCGGAAAAAATCGCGGCAGTCGGTTTATAGAGCGTTCATTGTTTATGATTTGGACGCTTGCGCACTGGTCAAAGCGATCAAATTTCAGCGCCAGATCCCGGAATCTTTGCTCTGATTTTCATAATATTAACTTCCTCATTAGTAGTCTTAGTTAGACAACCGCTGAAGTTTTCCCGTATTTTCCAGCATATTATTTGGCCCGGTATTGCATAGAAAAAAGACTATTAGCATCCTATTTCAGCTGCAAGGAGCATCGAGACGTTGGCGTCATTTTGGTTTTTGCTAAGAAATTTTTCTGCTAAGCCTAAATTTCAAAGCTTGATGGTAGATGTATTGAGAAATTGATTAAAAATTGCGGTTGCGATGAGAAAAGTTTATTCGCTTCACGATGGGTATGGCATGCTGCTAATAGAAGGTCTCATAATCAAAATCATAATAAAATCATTGGCTCACAATCAAACGTATGCCTTCTTTTTGCAAATAGCATTGTGTCCTTTTGAGTACTCGTCGCCCTCATCCCAAGTATTTCTTCCCATTAGATAGCCACCCTCCGTGTTCGTTGTTCTGAGACTTGCGATCAGGGTCTTCCGCAAAAAAACAACGCAAATCGTCCGATTACTTACCCGTAGACATAGACTGCCGGGTAGAGCTGAAAAAAGGAAAACTAGGTTGACTTAATAATTGGATACCTTAACATATTTTTGAGGGTTATTCGTTGTGTAAGCCGGTCTCTCGGTATGCCAATTCGAAAACTTGAACTCGGCACCGTCAGACCATGAAAAATCATTCTGTCCCTCGCCAGTCTAAGCAAATGGCTAGTTAAAAGAAATACATAGTTGATACCCTCTGCCCGCCAATCCATGTATGGATTTGTGAGGTTGCATAGACGCCGTATGAGACATCGAAATAGGTACGGGCTAGGCCTGAAATTCATGATGAATCTGCGCGGGGAATTCAGGTCTGGAAAATACTTTCGACGACCGCATTTTCATGGTCAGACAAAATTGACGTCAGATCAGCATTCATTGTCTGACATTGTCGCCGAGCCTCTGTCCAGTTAAACCCATCATAATTTCCAACAAGCTAAAAAAGAGCAATTTTATTATAGTAGAATAAAACCCTATAACACGATTTAGTGCTCGAATAATATGTCCATCCGTCTTCACATGGTGGCACCTCCTTAGCGCAAGATTAAAAAAAGCGGAAATTAAGTACCGTGTTTGTCCCGACACATGCCACCGGATATTTTCCGTCGGTCGCCGTCTCCCATTTTTCGTTTTTGAGCTTGATGATCACGTAACCGGGTTCAGTATTCACTATAACAATCTTCGATCTTGGTCATTGAAATCGTGTCGAACTATCGGCCAAATTGTGATAAAGCGATTGGGTGCCATCCTTCCATTTGATACTCGATCCATTATAGAATCCTCCAAGCCAGAACCATTTTGATGAATCCTAAATGTGGTTTTTTGCGTCTCGTATTTTCGAAGTTTTTTTTTGCTGAAAACACTCACAATAATTTTCTTTCTCGCTTGATTCAGTACAGCTAATTTTCCATAACCATTTGTGATCGAAGCCACGATCATGTTCAAACTAAATTGAAATTTCAGAAATTTTTAGACGCCTGAATCATTTTACTTTTGGCAATACTCAAGCGCATCGCTGTACGGCATGCTATAAGCGGATACATGAAAACATTTCTTGTTTCCTTGATCCCAATCTGCATCTTTTGGACAGAAGCCGAGGGCTGTATCGACGAGGAAGGTCAATGCGATGATCTCTAGCATTCTGGAATTGCCTCTCATCGAATAGTGCATTTTGGAAGTGAGCAGAATGGATGGGTCGTTAGTTTATAGGACGCTTGGCTGTTTATCTAGCAATCAAAAAAAAGGTCAGCCGCAGGAGCCCAAGGTTTCGTTGGGGTTTGGCGTTCGGTTCCCGAACTAGAAAATTGATGGAGAAAGCAAAATTCAGATATTTATGTAGGCTCTTTTTCTATTGAGGAAAAGAAAACAAACCTCCAACATCATCAGATCGTCGAATTATTCTACCGATGGGTTCAATCTTGAGCGAAACGATCAAAAAATGGATTGGGAAAATTGTCTTTTGCCTTCAGATTGAAAATCACGACCTGAATCATGCAAATCCCTCCTGAGCCTGTAAAAGGGCTGTACAGAAAGTTTTGAAAGAAGAGTTCGTAAAAAATGCGAACAGAACAATTTTTGCTTGAAACACAATAGTCTGTTCAATCGTATGGCTCCTTTTTGCAAAAGGCATTTTTGGCAGCCGCGAGGGGCTTCAAAAACGAGTACATCTGAAAAAAAATTATTTTTATTGACGGGTATTTTTGGGCCCGGTTACCTCGATAAATGGTGTACGGGACGCTGTTGAGTTTGGAGGCACCGTAAAGGATCCATGCCCAGTCTGAATCAAGATAAAATTCTGTTTCAGTCTGGTGTATCAAATTCTGGTGTATCCATGTATAAATCTTAGGCGAGGTTCTGTTTTGCGCCGCTACAGGAAAATATGTTTGAGCTAGCCCCAAAAACGTTGGATTATCTAGCGAGTGAGATCCGACATGATGAAATGTCTTACCTGTAACAATTCTCAGTTCAGCAACTGACCGAATGGAAGTGAGATCTGCCCCCATGGCCCCAAATCATCCCTCCCCTTCCTTAGCGCTCCATAGGATTCGTTTTTTACGAGTAATAATTCGTATCATCCATCTGGATTATCCGGTCGTCCGGTTTCTCGGACAGACTCACCTCGAACAATACTCGATAGCTCTACTGTATTGCATGCGATGGCTCGATACATGAAAACATTTCTTGTGTTCTTGTTTCCAATCAGCATCGAGAGGGCGAGATGGCATTTCATACGGCACTAGCCCTGATAGTAAAGTCACCGCTAGCACTTCGCGAAACTTCCGGATGATCGAATGGGCAAAAGGCAAAAAATTGCGGCGTTCCGGTTCTAGAAAGTGCAGTGTTTATCATTGGACACTAGCCTATTTTCGCCTCTTCGAACGCTATCAAATTTTTTGGCTTGAAATCCAATAATTAATTTATTGCTTAAACACCAGTACATAAATGGATTCTATACGGAAGTGTTGAGATTTTGAAAATTCGAGGTTCTGATTTCCGAGATTGTGGCAGATTCCATTACCCTTTTAGTAATGGGAGACTGCGAAGAAATTTTCGTATTATTACGGCATTGAAAAAGCCTCTTCACATCAAATTTATTAAAATCAAAATAGCATTTCAATACAGCGCCACTTTCTTGCAAACGGCGTTATTTCCGGTTGCAAACTCGTCATCCTCATCCCAATGATATCGCCGTGTCAGAAAATCACCATCCGGGCCATCCGTTCTATACTTGTTAATGGATCGCAAAATTGCCGTTAAAATAGCGATCCATACCCAAAAACGATGACCGATGGGTAGAGCTGAAAATTAATATATTTGGATTTTAACGTCAAAATCGTTACCTTTCCGTAGGTTTGAGTAAGATTCGACATCCCTGGTCTTTCCTTATGCCAATTAAAAAAATTAAACTCGCTACCGTCCATCCATACAAAATCTGTAGACCCATTTCCAATCTAAAAATTTTCTGCTGATTTCATAATTTTAATAATTACTCTTTTCGCACCGATCCATGTGTGAATTTTCGTTTTCTTCGAAATACCATAAGTGACTCCGAAATAGGTACGGGCCAGTCCTAAAACTATTTTTAAAGACGAAGTTGGATTTTTTTAGACCTTCAACAATATTATTTTCTTGGTGAGAATGAATTGAGGTAAGATGGGAGCCCATAGATTGACATTGACTTTCGGCTTGAGTCCAAGTGAAGCCGACATGGTCACCGATTAACTGAAATATGCCTACTGAGGTATCGATCTATGAAATACCTTATAACAGGCTCTAGTAGTTGGATAATACGTCCATCCTGTCTCACATGGTGGCACTTCCTGAATGGAAAAACTAAGTTTCTTATTTGGATTGCCGATCATAACCCCTGTTCCTAGATCAAAATCAAAAAGCCAAAAGTTCAATGAAACTTCGAATGTTTGAATTTCAATATGTCGAAAATCGGCATGTCCAAATTTCAGTTTTTCTGAATATAAAAAATCATGTCGAAAAGTGTACGACATGATTGTAATCTCAAAAAATAGACATTTCGACAAAATGAATTTTTTCAAATTCCACAAATTCCAAATGAGTTTCCGCAAATCGAATGTCTACATTGTGGTTAGGGAAAAACTGAAAAAAGCGATTTGTATTGCGTCGGTGTTCATTAAATGTTGAACTAACTAACTTCATCGATTGAAAAGAGGTGTACGCCTACCGTATCCACGCCAGAACACATCACCGGAAATTTGGCAAATTGATCATGCTCGTAGGTCCAGCCCCTATTCCCTTGACTCACAATGTATCCACCAGAATAGGGAGCTAGAATTCGGAAGTGCTGCAAAAATGACCCAAATTGTCGCTTACGTTTCGGAAAATTGTGATACTGTGACTGCGTACCATCCTTCCATTCGATGTGTGTTCTGTTGCAAGAGCCACCCAGCCAGAACCAATCCGGGCCAAAATGCTAAAGTTTATTCAATTACGCGATCAATTCCGTGCAAGACGAATCAACGTTTGCGTTGTGGTTGCTCGTTAAAGACCGTCAGAACGATGAAATATCGTTTAGAGCAAAAAAGTTGCGCACCGGGCGGGGGTCGAACCCGCGATGGTTCGCTCCACAGTCCGAGGGGCTAGCCACTATACCACAGGGCCAAGTGGGGGAGGGAGTCAGAGGCGCCCCAAACCCCAGAGGGTGGTTGCCCAATACGGGACACCACTAATGACGACCCTCTCTGCGCGTTCTTGGGGGCAGCACCCTCGGGGTGACATTGCGCGTTCCATCGTTCTGGTAGTCTTTAACCTTAAAACGAGAGACATACGGTCAGCTTCATTGCCGCCTGATTGTGGGCAGCAGATAATTCATCATCATTGCTAATCGACGCAATTACCATATTTAAACTAATAACAAAGTTTTAACTTTAATATAAATCTGAAACATACTTTTTGCAATACTCAACAGCTTCATTGAATTTCATTTTGTGGGCCGATGCATGAAAGCACTTGTGATTTTTTGAATCCCAATCTGCATCTCGGGGGCAGAAACCGGAAATAGCCGAAAAGACAGAAGCTATCAAAATGGCAGTGATCATTTGAGATTTAGGGATTTTCATAGAAATAGCTAAATTTTGTGGTAGCGTTTATAGACGGCCGTGTGTTTATAAATAAACAGCAGCGTTCGGCGGCGCAGTGATCTGAAAGACCTGAAATCTGAAAGATCGGATGGTAAAGAAATTATATCTGGAAATTTCTGCAAAAAGTGCGATTTTCCGAACGTTCCTTTTTACAGCTAGTTAAACCGCTCTATATTCTTTACCACTGGTTTGATAGCGCATTCCAAGAGCTTCATTTTGATACCCTACATGCGCCCCTAGCGCATTAAAAGTTCCATTAATTTCCCTCTTCAAAGTTTTCTACTTTTTCAAAAATGTTCAAAAATTCTTAACGAGTAGGGGTCGTCAAAATCATAAAAAACAACTTGTGTTTATTCTTCATGCCCAGCATATTTAAGCATTCTGGCAAGGTAACGATGGTCCGATTCGTTTCCGTTCGTGAGATATTTCAGTGCAAACTAGGGGCTTTTTTTCTGGCCCACCCTGTAGTCAAAGTGAGTCTTGGTATCCCGGCTATCTTTAGTCCTATAGAGCTGTTAATTTTACCAAAATGTAGCTCTTGCACCGTAAAACAGCTTAAAGTACATCTGAAGCGCAAAAATAGCGAAAAAGGAAAATATTTGAGTTTCAAACCCGTGGAACATTGAGGCATGGCGACTTAATATTTTCCCATTAAAAAAAACTTGTAAAAATTTTCTAGCAATTTTTGCGTCCGATTTTACTTTTTAACTTTAAATTTAACTCTAAATTTTAACTTAACCGAATTTAACTTTTAAGGTGGCGCCTTAGTAAAACGAGTGGGGAACGGATAGTTGAATGATAGTGAGCCAGGAGCTGAAGATTTTTACCGGAGCCTATTAATTTCTTTTCTTCCCCACATAGGCAGCTGGTTTTAAAGAAATCGCTGATGTTATTTTCGATCAACAATTTTTTGAAAATCATTTGATTGACTACAATCGCCCATCGACTGGACGACCCGTTCAACCTTGGGCAGATGCCATTCCAAAATCATGCCCGGAGGCTAACAATGTCGAAACTTTGCTGTATAAAAGCAACCGAGGATCTCTGCAGCATCATTTCTTCTCGGAAATCATGCGTCATACGATACTACTGGCCCTCTACGTGGCTTCCGTCTATTCACAAACACTCGTCCTTCTATCCAATGCCCAGAGTCACGGCGCTTACATCGTTCTCGGTGATCGATACACCAGGCTCACACTATCCCAATCCGTCGATTTTATGTCAGTCTCCAAACCCCCAGTTCCTGAATGGTTTTTAGGAGCTTGTGTATCCACCGATGGCACTTCCATATTATTCGGCGCGACACGAAATGGGAGCCCACGCCAGAGAATATCCGCGTAAGTTGCCCTCTAAGACGCCTCCCAATGCGTACATTTAGGCAGTGCACAAAAGATACCCCTACCCGAGGCCAGGATACAGCACGAAACAACAGTTGGAATTTTTGCACACTGTCTACTGGACCCCAGAAAGTTACTATGTCTTCGAGGCACCCAACTTTCTGCGGGTAGACCGTCAAAAGTATTCGGAGCTGAAGTGAGTCCCATTGAATTGCAGAGGGCCAATACAAAACAAAAATACAATACATAATACACACGATATTGCAGGGGAAACGCCACTGATTTCCTTGATCACTTTGTGAATGAGGCTGGCGAGCGAAGCACCTACAGGCGCATGGTAAGAAAGGATTCAAAAAAATTTATTGGGCTGCTTTTAAGCTCTCTCTCTCTCTCTGTCTCTCTGTCTCTCTCGCTCTCTATCTCTCTGTCTCTCTCGCTCTCTCTTCTCTCTCGCTCTCTCTCAATCTCGCTCGCTCTCTCTCTCTCAATCTCTCTCAATCTCTCTCGCTCTCTCTCTCTCTATCTATCGCTCTCTCTCTCCCCTCTCTCTCGCACTCTCTCACCTTCACGCTTGTTCAAAAACCTTCTTTGCAGAAGATTACCGACGAACAGCTCATTGGGAAACCGGCCGCTCCACCAGCAAAAGCGACACCCAAGGTTCCAGAATAACCGAAAACCGTGATCCTTTCCCGGCCCTCAAACTGTATCACCTGGCGTGGCGAATACAGTTGGGTAGAAGTCTTTGCCTTCTTCGTTATGGCATCTCGAATTTCATCGTTTGTCGATAGAGCCGTTAAAAGGCTCTTTGACCTTTGAGCGTCGTTTTCTTGCTTGTCTCTTTTTTTATTGTTATCCTCTGTCTCGCCGTCAACTTTCCCAGATAAATTTATATAAAGCGGTCAGGCGTTGAAAAATCTTTATCACATCCTAATCTCACACATTTATCACATCGACCAGCCAAAGAGTTGTTTTTATCAGACAAACATATCCTCTTCTCTCAACTAGCCGTCCCTCTTTCTCTCCTCTCTCACTCTCTCCGTCTCTCTCTGTCTCCTCTCTCTCTCTCTCTCTCTCTCCTTGCTCTCTATCTCTCTCGCTCTCTCTCTCCCTCTCTCCTCTCTCTCTCTATCTCCCTCGCTCTCTCTCTCCCTCTCTCCGTTGTTCTCTATCTCCCTCGCTCTCTCTTTCTCTCTGTCTCTCTCTCGCTCTCTTCGTCTCTCTCTCTCTCCCGCTCGCTCTCTCTATTTCTCTCGCTACCTCTCGCTCTCTCGTTCTCTCCGTCTCTCTCTCTCTCTCTCTCTCTCTCTCTCTTCCGTATGGATACTTATCCTGTTTTCTCCGGCCCAAGATCTACCAGAAATTACCATGATGGACATGACCTTTGCTGACCTCGCCTAGTCGACAGGTGCGAAATTTGAAAATAGTACCCCCAGGGTAAACAGATTGTTTTAGGGCAGATACCAGTATATTGGGTGGCTGAAAAACATTTCATTCTACTATCAACTATGCGCCTTGCATTATTCCTACCGCTATTCGTGGCTGCCGAATCGTGTCTAACCCTAGTGACCGTACCCCACGAACAAGACGCAAAGCATTACATCGTGGCCGGGAATGAACATGCACTTGTTGACCAAGAAAAGGCTACCATTTTCTCGTAAGTTTTTGTTGATTTACGCTACATTTTCTTCTGCACTCAGTAATCCCATAAAAATTACGAATATTTTAGCGAAATTTGGAAGGGCCGATCCGAATTCTTTGAGGCTGATGGCAATTGGTTGCCGACGAAATCGAATATTATGGTATGTTTTTAAAAGATTGCCGCCCAGTTGAGGGGATAGCCATGATCGCAATAGATTTCTTGTCAACCAGCAAACCCCTCAAAATCTTAAAAAACTCCTTAAATATTACGGGTAATTCCAGAAACTTCAAAAACACTGTACTTTAACCTGGCCGAAGAACTATCAACTCGAATTGGTCAACTGGGCTGTGAAGGGCCAACGCTACTACGTTTTCGAAGCGCCCAACCTACGCGAGGTGGCGCACGAAGACTATATGAAGCTCAGGTGAGAGCCATTTTGTCGGTGTTTACCTCGCTATTCCAGGGGCTCAGAGACCGAATATGTGGAGCACATTGTCGATGCTAACTCCAACCGTGCCTCCTTCAAAAACCAGGTAACATAGAATTTTTAAAATGCTGATATAGGAAAAATCAAAATTAATTGTTTATGTAATTTATCATTTGTAATAAGGCAGATAACTATCAAAAATATCTTAATCTGCATTTAAATAATTTTCTAGTTTTATACATTTTTAGTTTTTCGAAACTTTGTCTTTTGTAGAAAATGCCTGATGAAATGGAGCTCTGGGATTTCGACAGTTACACTTCAACAAACACCTCGGCAGCCACAACTTCTGTACCCGATGTTGCTGACGCCGCAGAAAATTCTGAAAAGGCCACCTGTATCGCCTGGCACGGCCGATACGGGCTCATGCAAATTTTCCGGGTTCTTTCTAGTGACTTGTCAGGCCTCGATGTGGCTCGACCAATTTGTCAGATGGATTTTTGGTCGTTTGTTTGGCCTATAGTTTACGATCTCTCTTTTTGGTTGATTTTTCTTTTGTTTCGGTTCTTCACAATAAAGGCTAAATATTTGAGAGAAAAACATAGCAATCTATCCGTTTGATTGTTTAATTAATTCTGTTTCTGTTTTCTATCGACTAAAACATTTAAAAATCGGATATCCTCATTGTCGCCTCGCCCCCTTCTTCCGGTTGGAATATTTTTAGCCGCTTCCTCCCCCTCTAGCTGACGGCCATCAATCCCATTTTGTTGTATAGATTTACGTGTGTTGAGGGAAAGGGAGGAGCATGACCCGCTTCACATTAATCTTGATAGCTGGAGGGAGTGGGGGAGGAGCGGAAAGAAACGGAAAAGAGCGCCCAAACGGGCTTGTTTTCCACGTGAAATCTTGGGGCCCGGAGAAGAGAGAAAAAAAAAGAAAGAAGAGAAGAGAGAAGAAGAGAGAGAAAGGACATATCGTCACCCTCATCCTCATCAAAAGGTGAAGGGGCAGAGACCCTTTGTGGAACACTCCCTCCGCCCTGTCCAAGGCACACCTCTTGACAGGTCGATCAGCTTTTGGCCGTCATTCCAGGGGGCTAGCTTCTTCCTGAAAGCATTCCAGTCAACCTATAGTCTTTCCGGAATTCCCTTTTGGGGGATTTAAGGTTATAAGCGTTTCAAAAATCGATATATCAGATTTTCAAGCAACAATAGAGATTTTGTGCGACTACGGTGGACAAGAAAAATGCTGAGAAACCTTTTAAAAGCTGTAAGACCCAGTAACCATTCCCTATTTTTGTGCAAAAGCCCTGGCTATAAATCTGCTGGATCTCCTCGCCCGTCCTCCCCAACCACATCCCCTTCAAATGCCCCCAGGCCACGTAGATACAGCTTTATCAAACTGCCCGGCTGTAGAGTGTAAAGAGGTGCTTTTCGTCCTCTTAGTAAAGGTTTTTTGCTATCAAAACACAAGCCTGGAAAGTCCTTTAACTGCCATCCTTTCTCTCTCTCTCTCTCTCTCTCTCTCTCTCCTCTCTTCCTTTCTCTTTTGATGTTCCCCTTTTTCAATATTTGTTTACCTGTCCCGTCCATCCTTCTCTGCCCTCTTTTCGGCTTCATCCCCTCCTATCATCCCACATCCGGTTAAGCCTCCCGCCAGTTTTTGACAGCCCCCACGTGCCATCATCACCATGGCCATCATCATCGCTATCGGGTGTCACCTTTCATGAAGTGTAGTAGCGTTCCGTACTGACTATGATTTCTGTACTTACAGCGCGTTCTTTGCTCTTTTGGTTCGATAGTATGGGAAATTCCTGTTTTAAGGCTTTAACGAAAGGTTGGCTAGGTTGTCGATAATTTTCAGTTTTTAAAAAGATGATTATTTATATTCAAATTGTTTTCCCTATTCAAAACCGAGAAAACTACTTTTTAGCACTTTGGAAGAATCAGAAAAATTTATTGAAACTAATTAAAAAATTGCCAAATATCAGATTTTACTACAGTAATTTCAACAATTGAACTTACAAACTAAAATTTAATACAAATTTTACAACAACGAATTCCCCATTAATTTTGCCGCGCCTCGGGTCGCAACGCAGAACCAAACTTACAAAAGTGTAATGCATCGCGGGTAGCGCGCTGCATGATTCATAAGATACCTCTGTACATATCTTTAGAGCAAAAGTAAGTATCCATATCTGCAAATCCGATTTTCTCCAAATGTCTTGAGATAATTGTCGCTATTCATCTTCCATCCCATGTCTTGCTCCTTCTTCTCTTGCTCTTCCTCCCCTCTTTTTCATGAGTTGTACATTGGCCCTCTCTTCCTCAATGGCAATGGCCCATTCTCCACCCCAAAAGACAAATTATCGCGATAGCCGCTCTGCCCTCGAAAAAGTGGTTGTTGACGGGGCCCTTCCTCCTTTCCGACTTGCAACAACTTTCCGGCAATTGTCCTTTCCATATCGTTCCGTTTTTCCACAATACACCTCTTTACACCCCGAGAATCATCGACATCTTTGAAATTTGATGTTGTAAACCCCCAAAAAAGCAAAAAAATCGTCAAAATACCATTTTTTCTTCAAATTGTCCACCAGACACCTATTTACAAACCATGAATTCGAAAAAATCGCAAGGTTTCAGATTGTCCACCCCTAAACGCTCGAAAAATCGCCAAAATTCCGTCTTTGAAGAGTTTGCATTGGGTGGCCAATTGGATGCGATCACATGGTCGGTATTATTGCGGCGGGTTAAAGGTACATTGAAGGCAACAAAAAGGCCCTCCTTGACCCCGGATTTATATGTTTGTTTGTGCTATTTCGAACCCTCGTGTCCTGGGGGGCTGATGGGTAAAAATGGGACCCCCGGCAAAACACCAAAATAGCTTTTCGACCCCGAAAACATCCATAAAACAAGGCGAATGACATGGAAATAGGTCACCAAAAGGTTCGACAAGCTCAAAAAATAAGATGAGCAAAATTTAAAGCTACAAAACACACTGGGCCCGTCAAAAATAAAGGGCTACCGAAAATATCTGATCTGGAAAATAAATAGTACAGTAATATTACTCGAGTAATTAAATTGGCGAGCAGTTCAGCGAAATAGCGATTGATTCCTCTTTAATAAAACTACAAACTACAATTGCAGACGTCTCCCCGTTATGTGGTCGCTGTGTCCTATTTGGCCTCTACATAATTCTCATCATGGAGACGGCTACCGTAGCCCTTCTCGGCTATGCGGCGTGGCGGGAATTCACGCAGATATTCTCGTTACGAGTTCATGAAAGGTGGGCTGAATCGGATTTTTACGACGTAATCGATTAAACAGCCAGCTTTTTGTTAAAGTTTAGATAATAAAACTAGTTAAACTAAAGGCTAACGACAATTTGTTAAAAAATAGTTGTTTTTGGAGTAGAGACTTGCATAATGTAGTAGATTAAGCATCTGTTCTGCCAAGCTTTTGAGGTTTAATCTTAACTATAACTTAACTGGCTGGTAAACTACACGCTACAACTCTAAAAATTGGAATAGCATATATCGAGTAATTTTGATGGCGTAATCAGTTAGACAGACCGCCGAACTAGCTTTTTACGGGCTGGAAATTTAAATGTGGCTTAACTGGCTTCCGAGCTACAAACTACAGGCTTCAAACACCTCCAAAACTTCGATTTTAGAGATCCCAACGCCGTCATCATTCTCACGGTCGTGATCGTTGCCCTGATTGGCTACGGTATCAGCTTGCCTCCACTTTGTTGGGCGACGCACGTAATTCTACCGTATCCCGGCCAATATATCGTATATTTAGACTCAATCCTCGTCAGCCGTCGTCCCATATATGTCATGGCGATTGCTATTCAATACATTGATAGTCATCATTGTGTTGTCACAGGTATCATCAATTTTTATGCTGATTTTTTTACATCATTTTTAACCTTTTAGACACTCCTTGGAAGGCGAAAACGAGCAGTCCCATTTTCGAATTCGTTGTATGGCCGGCAATTGACGGTGGCGATAGCAGAGGTCGGTCGAAATATAAATTTAAATTCTTTGATTTTATTGTTGTGATTTTTAGCCTGATTTTTCAAAAATTTCAAATCTCTGATGGGCAGTGTAACCAAAAATAATTTGAACAATATTTTAAAACCGTGGGGCAAGCGAGCAGAGCTGCTGTGCGCTAACAAAGCATTAAATTACCAATTTTATCCTAGATGGGCAGGCTAGCAAAGACCATTTGGGAGGATAACCTGAAATAAACAAGATTTTTTAGTTAGTGTTCGGATCCGTCTTCCTCCTGATCTCCCATCTGGCCCATCGCCACTACGAGAGACTCCGGCTGAGACGCCATGAATCGGATGAGGATCTCGTCTTTGATAAGGCCCCAATTCATGCATTTGCGTAAAACCCCCAAAAACTTTAATCCCCATGTTTTGTATTCTTTTTATTTGTAATTTGTATTTGTAAAATTCGCTTATAAATTTTGCGTGTGCTTTTTTGAGGCTCCGATATCTGGTATTAAATGTGATTTTGTATTCGCGTGCTTTGTAGTTTGTATTTTGTATTATGATGAGAAGCGCAAAATGTTGGTCTGATTATTCCGCTGATTTTTATCCCACTTTATTCACGGGTGTTTGCCAAGAATTGCAATAAAATTGTAATAATTTTTATGAGTTTTTCAAGACAGAAAGACCAGCGAAAGCAAAGATGAAGCTCTTTTCCCCCGTGCCTCTTTCTGTGTAACACTCCACCACACCAATCATAACCCCAGGGGCTTTTGCTTCCTTTTTCTAGCGAAAACGGGCTGATTTGACCTCCCAGAGACTGGCTGGGCCCTCGAACCCGGAAAAAAGAGTGATGTCCCCCCAGGTGTCAGCTGGTCCCAGCCAATTTTGAGGTTTTGACAATTTCAAAGGTGTTGGCAGAAAAAGGAGAAAATACTGCCCTAGGTCAGTTCAGAAGGCAAAACAAAGTGGAGAAAAAAGGGAAAATCAAACAATGACAAAATCATGGAGTCAAGTCAAAAAATGAAATTTAGAAAATCGCGGACTTCGGAAATTTCGAACAATACGAAGTTAAACTTGTATATGAAACCGTACTCACTAACTGCATTAATGATAGACAGTTGGCCAAAACTGGTAAAATAATTCCTATAGTTTCTCAATTTTTTAGCAGACCAATAGCGAAATTGTCATTAGTGCGTCGATCAATATCGAGCCTAGGGATATACCGTTTTATTCCTCAACGATCACTGCCAGCCACCTCACTTTACGGTTTGTTTAGGTTCTTTTTACACCAATTTCTGATGGATTGAGCGTCATTTCTCTGCCGATCTGCCTCTCTGACTGTCAGCCCATCTTTTACTGCTTGTGTGAAAAGAAGAAGACGTATTTTGATTTCACCCAATCCATCATTATCACTTTTTCACCAGTGAAAAGCGGAAGGAACCTCGCTGTGGCCCGCTCAATCCATTTTTCTTCTTCTTCTTCCTCCTCCTTGTCAATAATGATCGATTGGGGCCAACATTGGGTTGAGAGATTTTGAAAAATAGTCAGGCTGCCGTAAAAAGAAAGAAAAGGGAATTTTTGGCCCTTACATCAAGAAATCAAGTGGCTGTCACATCAAGAAATCGGTGGAAAATACAAGAGACGCCACGCGGCTACAAATTACAGGCTACAGACTACAAACTAATTCGACTACAAACTAAAAAAGTTACAGGATGTAAGGGTCGAAAATGTTTACTTCTGGAATCTTTGAAATCGTTGTTTCGAAGAAATATGTGGTTTTAGAGATATTTTGTGATTTTTTATAGACCGGAAAAACGCGTAATTATACACAGTAATATTTTATTCGGCGTAATTTTTCACCGTCTGAAATATATCAATTAAAAAATAGTTATTTCAATTTTTCAGGCACTGGTTTCCCTTCACGAATCCTGTTGTTGATCACATGTCAAAATATTTGAACCTGAATTAAAAAAATAGTTTTGTAAAATTGAAAAGTACCCAGATCTTCAGCAGACCCATTTTCATCATTTTCTTTTGATGTCGTGGCGTCGAGGCGAGACTGAAGGCCGACTAGATCTTGGAGGACCTGAAAAATAGCTTAAAAAGCATAAACAAAATTTAAATTTTGGAAAGTTTAAAATCGATTTAAAACGCTTAAAATAAACAAATTATACAAAGAATCTAAAAAATGTATTTTTAAATTTTTCACAAAAAAGAATTTTAGTAAAAAGAAATTTTTAAGTTGTTGGGGATATTTTTGAGGTTTTTCCTGCTAAATAAAATTCTTCTTTTGTATGTAAATACAACCAAAAACCAAGCCGCCTAAACTATCAAATGGTAAAAAAAACAGAAGTCAATAAAATCGAATTTCCGAATTTTCGAAACTTTGCAATTGTTTCGACAAATAAGATACATTTTGATCTTTAGAACAATTTTAATTGCAATTTAAAAATAACCGACCTGCATAAACGTATTGCTCGCAATAAACTGGGTATCCAGATCCTTCTTTTTCGATTTCCCAATCTGCCACTGATCATAGCTAGGTATTGTCGGATACATTGGAATAATAGTCCTCGGTGTCGTCATTCTCTCCCCAGATTCATACGATTTCAACATCTAATTCCTCAAGATTCTCGTTAGATGTTTCTCGATAAATTGGCGCTCTCGTATACCAATTTCCCCTCGGTTTTTCTGGTCTTTTTCTTCACTTTTCACCTCAAATTCTTGGCTCTGCGATTTAAAGTTTGTATTTTTAAATCGTTGATTTTGTTCCGATTTTTCTTCCAAAGTTCTGTGTCTTTTTATAAGGAATTAATTTAATTCCGTCGATTCTGCGGCTAGGTTTTGTAGTTTGCAGTTTTTGGCGTCTTTTCTGGTTTATATAGCGGCTTTTTAGTTGGATTAGCTTCTTCAGAAGTTAATCCCGCAGATTTCTGGGGTACTGAAGTAACGGAATTAGGTGTACTTGTACTACTCGCTGTTGTCGTAGTTGTCGTGGACGTACTACATGGTTTTTCCGAGCCTTCCGTGCTGGTACTCCTTACAGTAGCCACTTCCGGTACAGTAATAGTAGTCTTCGGGGCTACTGTAGTTGTTGTGATTGGAGCAACGATCACCGGACTAACGCCTTCGGCTTCTCCCTCAATTTCTTTGACGGGTATCCCCTGGGTTACCGTATCCCACGGGTTATTCCAGTTTTTATCCAGTTGGACCGTCAAATTTTTTTTCAAATCCATGTCCACATCTGCGCGCAGCTTTTCGGCCATATTCTAAAAAAATAAAAATAGAAATAAGACCTAAAAATTATTTTCAATTTTCCACGCTTTTTTAAAATTACAGCAAGACATTCAACAATTAAATAGAAAAAATTAAAATTAAATTAATTGTTAAAAAATATCGAAATTGATTTTAATAATTTTTAATACATTTAAGAAGGTTAAAAACCATTTTCAAAAATCTCTAAATTTTGGATAGAATACTGATACACTTAATAAATAAAAAACATACCCGATACATCAAACAGCACATCATCCCCCCGCAATTACGGTACCCAGGTGCACAGCTACACGGGAATCCCCTGCACGGCATATGTTCGGGAGGGAGGATAAGGCAGTCGACGTGGCAGCCGGGCATACTGTAATTTTCGTACTCGGCAGGTATTTTTATTTATTTTTAAGAAATTATTTTATACATTTCTGCCTTCCCAGTCCCTTTAAAAACCGCTTCCTTCGCAAAAACATACCAATCACTCCTGCAACTCGTCCCAGAATATGCCTGTGGTCGATACTGTGCCCCACATCCGGGTAGACACAATGGTTGACAGTCCGGCAGACAGATAGAAGATGGTTGTTGTGGGGGTACGGTAGGATGGGGATGTAGCACGAATACCATCTGGTTTGGAGGGTTGGCGCCACCTAAAAATGCAATCACACCTTTTTCGTTTTCCAAAAAACGTTTTTTTTAAATCTGACAAATTCTTAATATAAATTTTAAATTCGCATATTTTTGTAATTTTTTGAAGTTTGTTGCAGATTTTGTCTAACTGCCATGCAACCAATTTATAAAAACCGTGAAAATGAATGCTTAGCTACCGTACCCGGCATGGCCATCGCGTGAACAAGCGTCGTTCTCGGTTTTGGAGGTGGTGAGCAACACATCCTCCCACACCACCCAAATTCACATTCCATCATTTGCATCTGGGGGTAGTACGTCATCTGGAAAAGCCGGAAAATAAAACAATTACCGTAATTGGAAAAATACAAACACGCGCAATCCGGTGCACTCAGAAAACTAAAAAATGACAAAAATCGGAAATTCCTCGAAGAACTCTGCTAATTTGCCGTTATGGATTTTTAATTTTACAATATTTTGCATTTTTTGATACCAAGCGTTTAATATAATATAAACGCTTGAACCTATATATTTTTTAATCTTGAAAAGATTTTATCTATTTTTTTGCAATACCGATTCCTCAAAGATCTCTGCCAGTTTGCCCCCGAGAGATTTCGTTTGATGCAGCAAAAAAAATCATTAAAGTACAAATATAAGTTTTATGAAAAATTCTGTATTCATGATTTTTTATAAAAACTTCAAAAATCACTGCTAGATCGCCAAAAACAGCTATTTTGAAGCCTAATTTCATTAGCCTTTAAAAAGCTCACCCTCCTGTATCCATTCCAAACGTTCCATAGTGCTGTTTTTTCTTGCTGAGCGTCAAATGGCATCTTCTTTTTCTTCCGTCGTGAATTCCTCTCCATTATTGTTGTTATTTTTCTTCGTTCTTTCCTCCAATTTGCCAGCAAATCTGGCCAATGCTTCCATCGTTTTCTTCATCACTGGTTGCCCCAGATTATTCTGATTCATTTCATTGGGTTCTTCACGAAAAATGTTGGATTTGGGATGATTGGTGGTGGGGCCATTTGGGATTCATCTGGCTGTCGAGGGTAGAAGCCTCTTCCATTAATGTTATAATTATTATTGGGCATTGCCGGTGATGGGGTTGAGAAGTAGAATTCTGAAAGAACACAATCAGTTTTTTATGTTCGCAAACTCAACAATACTGACAAAAGAGTGAACGCCCTCACGTCACTAGGGCAATAATAAACCCAAATGACCGAGAGTTGCCACCATTCACTCCAATGTGGAGAAACAAGAAGAATCCATAGCTCAATGCTAGGCCCAAAGATGTCGGTGTATGTTCAGTGGATTTAGTCTCAACTTCCTACATGTACCTCGTATGCATTTATAGATAAAGAGAGACGTGAAGGTTACAAAGGTTTATTAGTATACCACAATCAACCCGAGAACACGAAAGGGGAAATGAGAGGCGAGAGAGTGCCAAAGCTCACTGGGCATTTTGCCACTCCCCGATCAGCCAAGACCAATCGGTGTTATTGGGCGCCCAATCCGCCGAGGGCAATGATTCTACCCAACAACACAAGGGGTTAAGTGTGGACTTAATAGCTGGACATTTTGTACTGGGCGTCAAGGATTTCTCTCCAGTGGGAAGAGAGCCATTAATCGAGTGACTGGCTGGGAGAACAGAGGCCGCCGTTACGGTAGCCTGACGGGTCGGGCAGTCGCCGCGGGACCCGCCCCAGTCTTACGCTATCTAATAACCTCGAAAGAATCGTGCCGATTGTCAAATCGGGCACGAGACTTTCGACACTCCCGGCCGACACGAGCAACGAGGCCAGGCCTCTACCAGGGAAGATACTAAACATACCTTCGACCTGGCTGCTGATGTCTGCTTAACCCCCCAGTGGTGGTATGAGTCGAACCCACCGGCCTGGGCGCCGATGCCAACTTGGGCATGTGCATTTAGTGGGTGGGGTGCTGGTATAGACACGACTCGATGGTCTCAAGAGAAGGCCCTGGGGCGGGCGGAAAGGGGGAGGCTGGGCGTACAACAAAAACGGTTGAGTTTGGCAACTCCCATACAGTATGGTGGAGGGGGTGCAAACAGAAAATGTGGTTCAGGTAAAATTGGGGGCGGGAGGGACAGAAAGTAGTAAGTAACTAGGGGTGGGTAAACTGGGCCAATAGAGAAAAAAGGGAAAGGGAAGTTGACTGACGCTATGAGGCCCGTACCTCTATCAGCCAACTGGGGAAAGGGAACGTACTTTGTCAACTTGTCCGGCTGCAGCAGGTAGGTTACTTGTAGATGACCATTGAACAGGTTGAGGGCGTGGTGGCGAGCATTGACAGCATGTAGACGCATTGAGGTGTCGTACGGAGTGGCTGGGCATGACGGAGTGCGCGGGGGGTATGAACCCCTTCTCGCGAGACCATCTTAGAAGACAAGCTTCTGTGGGTGGAGAGGCTGGACTTTGGGAATACAGTCAGCAGCGGACCGCGAGAGAGTTCTCTACGCGTGTCCACTAGCCGTGATGGACTTTTTGAAAGAGCAACTGGGCTTTGTATAAAAAGGCGTAGCTGGGCTTTAGTTATAACGGCAGCTGGACTTTGTATAAATGCGAAGCTGGGCTTAAAAATGCAGACTGGGCATAAGATACAACTGGGCTTACTCATCGCCAAGCTCGAACTCGTAGTCTTCGTGAAAAGACTCGTCATCCGAGCATTCGGTGGCGAGGAGTGTCGAACTTATCAAGTTCTCTGGGCTTGCTTTGTACTCGCGCAGAGTCTCGGCGTCGATTTTCCGAGTGTTCTCTGCGACCATGAAAATGGTGGTACAATCACGCTTCAGGGTTTTTCCTGAATTGAACATGCGAACGAGAACGTTCCTCGTAGCACCGTCTTTGCTCGCGCAAAGTTCGACAATTTGCCCCAAAGGGAACTCGCCACGGTTACCATGAGGCTCACGTACCATTACAACATGTCCAACTTGCGGCGTGCGGCTGGGCGTACCATGGGCAGCTCGATACTTGTTCTTGTCGCGGACTTGCGGCAGGTAGTAAAGATCGTAGTCGCTCCATAGTTGATCCAACTGACGTTTGTAGTTGGAAAACCACTCTCCGACTGCCTCATCAGTCGGGTTGACCTTGAGCTGGAACTCAGGGTCTTCTTCGGCTTGTGGGTCAAAGAAAAGTGGTGCTGTTTTGAGGCCTGGGCTTATAAAGTCAACTGGGCGTATCGAAATCACTTCGTTGTCGCACTGCAAGAAGACAAGCGGTCGATTATTAGCACTTGCTTCGACATCGCTGATCAAAGTCTCAAAGTCGTCCTCGTGGAACTTCTTTGAGTCAATGATTGTGGCTTCGTTGAACGGAGCTAGTTCTCGGTTGGGCGAAGAAATGCTGGACGTCTAATCTGGTCATTTCATCCTGGTCGTCTTCGCTGGGCTTCGTTAAAATGAGCGAGTTCTCGAGGAGCGTCCTCGGAGAACTGCGCCATTGAAGGTACTGGTCGTTTGTTTGCTGGGCGTGCCAGTAGCTCCATTTTCTTTCGCATACTGGGTTCAGCTTTCGCAGAAAAATGCGAACCTGATCTTCCTCCGGTAAACGGATGGGCGCGTAGATGTGTCTGCTCTTAACTTTCTGCCCCGCAAGTTGAGGGAGGAAGCCAGTAAGATTAGACGCCATGCCGCTCCAAACGTTGCCATACCGGAAGCGTTCTACGACCATTCCCGAAGGAAGTCGTAGAGGAGTTGCTTCGGTTACCCGGAGATCGTTGATGATATCTTGACCAATCACCATCTCACATTCAACCCTTTGAAAGAGCGAAGAGTCGCGTTGCAATCCGATTTGCTGGTCTTTGAGGAATTCACGATCCTCTGCTGGGAGTGGACAGATAACTGTCGAAATAATCGCTAGCATTGTCACATCAACCGGGTAAACACCAAGACCATGGAAATGAATCCTGGTAGTAATCACATCCGGATGGATGGTGCCGTGAAATTGGCTGATGTGACGGGTAGACACACCGAGATGCGGGAACCCTTTGCTATCGAATATTGCTGGCTTAGGTAGCTACGTGACGATCCTGTATCGATGAAGGCATCGACAGAGAATTGTTTGGTCGTATCCCGAGGATCCGTTAGCCAAACCGTCAAAATTTGTAGCTGGGGCTGGGCTTTAGGGCTGGGCTTTGAGGCTGGTCTTGGATGAGGGCGAAAGGCCTCAATAGTTATACGCGCATCCGTCGTCCCGAAAGAACTGGAGACCGCAGTCGGCGTCCGCTTCCGGAACTTCGGTGGTATACGCAGACAGGTCAATAATATCCCGACCTGTTCGCGTTACCGTGCGCTCGCGGTCCCGTGCATGGGCAGAATTCCTGCTGGCCGAACGACTCGACGCACGTTCGGTGAACCGGCGCTCAGCATTAGGCACTCTGTCCTGCAGGGAGACACGATTTGCGAGAATTCGCCTGGGCTTTGTCGCGCTGGGCTTCTTCCTGCGATTGGAAGCCGATCCAGAAGATCGATGCTGGGCGTTTTTCGAATCGGTATCACGGTTCGACGATGAATCGCCGTAAGTACGCGTGTACCGATCCCGGGATTGGCCCCGGTAACCTTGGAAATTGCCTGGGCGGCTTACCGAATTGCTGCGAGACCGATTTCCCGCGAGTCGTTCCAAAGTTGACATTCCGAGGAGCATCAAGTTCTCGAAATGCCTGTGCAACTTACATGGTGGGGTTGGCCGCATTTTCCGCACATCTCCGAGGCACATCGTCCAGTATCGTGGTCTTGTTCCAAGCATAATCGGCAGCGCAGGGTGTCTCGAATGAGCTTGAATTGTTCAGCTGAACCTGAAAATGCTGGGCATTTTACTGGTCGGTGCCCGCGTTCCGTGCAGAAGGCGCATCGGATAGCTGAGGCCTGGGCGTGGTATCGAGCCAAGTCCGATGCTCGTTGCCTTGCATGGACTCGAACCCAATCGTGAAGATTGCTGACCATCATACTAAGCTTCCCTTGGAGCATTGCTTCGGGGTACCTAGAATGAAAGGTCTCGCCAACTCTCTTCGGGAATTTGCAAAGGATATTCTCCCTTATGCGCAAATCGTTGATTCCCAAGTCATCGAATTCAGCGGCAACTCCGTGCAAGGTTCCGAAAACCTCTTCCAGCTGGGCGTAGTCGGCGTCAACCTCAGGCAGCACAAGGATAGCCTCATGTGCCTGGATTTGCCGCTGGGCTGGATCAAAATAATCCTTGAAAAGGTAAGTGGTGGCCTGGAACAGACCCTGGGCATTCATCGCAAAGTAACTTAATGCTTTGGCGACATTTCCTTGAGTAGCAAGGCGCAACAAGTCAAGCTTCTCGCCATTCGAGACGCAGAGCCTGTTGGCCTTCTCAAGAAGCCGCATCCAGAAATTCCGGAAGCTAGCGGCTTTGCCGTCAAATTTCGGGATGTTCACGTCGTTGACGGAAAACCCTACTCCTCGACGCTGGGCTCTATCTTGACGAGACTGCTCAGAGTTATACTCCTCAAAGAGATGGATACCATTCTCCGCGACGAGCATTGACTCTGGGACAACCCCCTTCAAGATGGTAAGATGCTGGTCGTCCATTCGCCACACATCCGTGGCCCCAAACAACACGGGGTTGGCTTGAGGGCTGCGAATGGCAGTTGAATGAGAAGGGCCAAAGGGTCCTTCGTGCTGGTCATAGGCAGTGAAGCCATTATGCTGGGCATAGTCAGCTGGGCGTTGCACAGTCGGCGTCGAGATATTACGCCTATCCGACTGCGCAGGCTTCTGCTCAAGCAGAAGCACCTTAGCTTCAAGCGCTTCGGTACGCGCTAGCAGCATTTCCTGGTCCTGCTTCAACTGACCTTGTGTGTTGCTCACGGACTCGATGGCTCTCGACAAGTTTTCTTGCGAACGCATCATCGTTTCTTGACCTTCTTGTTGACCCTTGAGAATGCTGTCGAGCATCGCCTTGATATCGTCCGGCTGCTGCACATTCGGCCGAGTAGAGTTGAAGTTGGGGGCCTGGCTGCTATTAGCCGGTCCCTGAGCGCTTTGGGCTTTCCTGGTTGCCGGTTGTTGGGGTAGCTCAGTGGGCTTAGCCAACACCAACTGGGCCTTGCGGCTGGACGCTGACCACTGGGGCCGGCGTCGAGTTGGGCGTTTGCTGGGCAACCACAGTTAAGGCTGTGTCCTGCTGGGCTTGATGTTGGACCGTAATGTCGAACTCGTCCTCGTGAAGGAGAGGATCGGTAGCCTCATCCTTCACTTCCTGAGGCTCGTCCACTTCACTGACGTTCGCATTCTCAGTATCACTGTTTACAACAGTATCCACCTCGATAGCGAGCTTCAGTTCATCACCGGTGACGCGTGCATAGCACACATCCAGTTGCTTACGGACCTCCAACATCTCGTTGAGGATAACCTCAACCTGAAATTGCTCAAAGATTTGAGCAAGGGCTGGGCTTATTTCAGGATTGGTATCCTTGAAATGCTGGGCGTTCGTGATTGCGCGGATGCGCCTCACGATTTTTTCGGCGTGCGACTTCGCCATCCTTTTGTACCGGCTACATTGTAGAACGGCACGTCGCTCGTCCAGGGTCACCGTGGACTTCCTCGTCTCCTCGCGCAACATCGGCCATTCAGCCAAGTAACGACGCAGGAGCGTATGGTCCTTCGGTCCGGCCATGGTTGCAGCTTTTTCCAGTTTTCCCAAATCGGATTACCTGAAAAAGAGGTTGCAATCATGGATCCGGACCTAAAACACAATACGAACGAAGGAAAAACACGGAGAACCAGAACGAAAGAAAGAAGGGCTGGGCGTGAAACGAATTCGATTGGATAAATTCGTGCTGGGCATATACCATGGCCGTGCAAAACGAATCTGTTCTGCCAAATCTCGCACACCCTCAGACATAGGCGAATCAACGCTAGCCTTTGGGATTTCTAGCTCGAAACGGCAAAAACAAACTCGCTTACACTTGCATAATATCGAAGAGATCGGCAGCTTGCATCCAGGGTGACATTCAAGCGCATCGAACGCGAAATACTCGGCGACCATGGCAGTTCCATTCCCATTCTTGAATATATATCGCAAATCCAGCCAATTTGATCAGAAAGGCCGTATATTGCATCCAGATATCTAAAAGAGAAATGAAACATGCTGGGCGTTGATTGCTGGACGTGGATGCTGGTCTTTTCGCACTGGAGTGCCCGGAGAACTGAAAATTCAGCGCCCGGGGGCGTGAAAATTTTCACCGCGAGCACTGTAGATAGTACTGAACGTTGCCGATCGCCGCCGCTGGCCTTGATCGTCAACGCCAAGCTATCCACGGAGGAAATTGACGCTTGTAGAGCTTGAAATGGATTCGTCCGTGTACGAAATCCACAATTTCATCCCTGGGCATCGCTAAATAGCACCACCGCACTAATTGAGAGTTAGAAACCCATTTAGTACCGATTGCTGGGCTTTTTCAGAGGTGTCAAGCAACCAAGCGAGCACTGACGCTGGCACACACTCCAAATCTCGCAATCACGCCGTTTGTACGGACGGCTGCTCTGGGCTTGTGGGCTGGTCATGTTCAAAACTTACGTACCTTTGACTAACGTAACGCCATCACCCTTCGGATGATTTACCGTGCCCATTTCCAGGATAGCCGGGCCGCGTCGTGAGGATAAATCCTACACTTGGGGATAATCTGCCTAGAAGGACCATTCCGTCCAGCCGTGCAAACCCCTGCGGTTCCCCATCCCATCCAGTCAGGCTTAGGGTTGTGAACGCGAGGTTCACTGATAGCGTTACGCTTGAGCTGGTCGCTGGGCATCACCTGCAGGTTAGCCCGTGGAGAGCCCGTCGTGCATCGGGGCGGTCTCCGCTCGGCGATAGTGCTCGCGAGACACTAACGCACGCAAGTGCTGGACATAACTTACCACAAAAATTGTGGGAAAAAATAAACTTCGAAAGGGAAAAGTGGAGGAGATATCAATAATGGCACGAAAGGACACAAGTTCGAACCCGAGACGCACCATGACAAAAGAGTGAACGCCCTCACGTCACTAGGGCAATAATAAACCCAAATGACCGAGAGTTGCCACCATTCACTCCAATGTGGAGAAACAAGAAGAATCCATAGCTCAATGCTAGGCCCAAAGATGTCGGTGTATGTTCAGTGGATTTTGTCTCATCTTCTCACATGTACCTCGTATGCATTTATAGATAAAGAGAAGACGTGGAAGGTTACAAAGGTTTATTAGTATACCACAATCAACCCGAGAACACGAAAGGGGAAATGAGAGGCGAGAGAGTGCCAAAGCTCACTGGGCATTTTGCCACTCCCCGATCAGCCAAGACCAATCGGTGTTATTGGGCGCCGAATCCCGCCGAGGGCAATGATTCTACCCAACAACACAAGGGGTTAAGTGTGGACTTAATAGCTGGACATTTTGTACTGGGCGTCAAGGATTTCTCTCCAGTGGGAAGAGAGCCATTAATCGAGTGACTGGCTGGGAGAACAGAGGCCGCCGTTACGGTAGCCTGACGGGTCGGGCAGTCGCCGCGGGACCCGCCCCAGTCTTTACGCTATCTAATAACCTCGAAAGAATCGTGCCGATTGTCAAATCGGGCACGAGACTTTCGACAAATACAATCTTTTTAAAAACCGCTAGAAGATTTCAGACAAGCTACAGGCTAAGAAAGCCGAGAAACGTCAAAAAACACAAAATTTAGCTCGCGGGTCCTATTTCTTATTGTGGCATTTTTTATATTTTGAAGTTTTGGAACTCCAAATAAAAAAAAATGCCACAAATAAAAGACCTATGAGGAAAAATTTTTAAGGAAGCTTTAGGGAAGGTACAACCTTAAGAAAAAAACTTCATAATAAATGAATTCTTGCGAAATTCTGAAACTTGTGGCCATTAAAAACAGAAACACTGATGCCTACAAAATAATTAAGAGGTAACCAGGGTTGAAAAGCCGCTTCGCGACTTTTCAACCCTGCCCCCGTCTTACCCCATACTTCGTCACTTTGCATAAACGCCTGAATTCCTGTGCAGAAAAATGAAAAGCGCGTCCTCTCCCCATTATATAGGCCACCCCCACTTCCGGTGCATGCTAATTCATTCCTAACAAAGAGGTCGAGCAAGATTTTCACAAAAACTTAATTTTAATATCGAAAACTGCTGATTTTGAAAAATCTTATTTGCGTGCAGTCGTGTCATGACCATTACGCACCTAATGACGTATCATACGTACCCTTAACTTCCTCCCCTATTGAGATATGACTGGAACATACGGACGGAAGTTGCATGCAAATGCAGACACACACACACACACAAACACTATTTTTTATATATAGTAGGATATATAGTAGGATAACACATATTCGCGGATTTTTCCCGCTTTGTAAGTCTAAAAAGTGCTAATTAGTGCAAAGTCAAATTTTGTAGTTTGTATTTCATCAAAAACCCACCATCGCCATGCCTGAAAGGTGGTGCTCCAATGGCAGCTTGAGGAATTGGACTAGAAGAAGCGGGAGAAGCTGGAGGAGCCATTAGAGTCTCTGGTAATCGAATCGGGGCAATCCTCTGTGGATACAGTCTCCCCGTACTCTGTTGCACCGCGGAATTTGGCGTCGTAACCGGATTCTGGCTCGAATATTGGGTCGTAATTGGTGGGGATCGATGGATGGAAGATGGCTGGCGGAGTGGGTGGATGAATTGGCGGACTTTATCTAAATTAAATTTATGTAAGTTAATCATTTTAAATTGGCAAATTTGTTAAAAGTCTATAATTTATTTTTACAGTGTCAATCTTAAGTAGAATTTTAACTAATAGTCTAAGTTAGTTTTTATTTCTTTTTCGAAAATGATGTAAATTTTCTTACGCATATTCTCATGGTAGAATGGTGGATATGGGGTGGTGGTGATGTAATTGTGACTGATTAGGCCCTAAAAACATCCGAAAAATCAGAATATCGATAGGTAACTTATACCGTATCCGATTTTCCCTGCAGCACCCAATTCGCGTAGGTATTTGCGATGTGGGAAGTATTCTGAATAGGTATCTATCACTACGATAGATATCTTTGTTCTGAAAGAGTCATCTTCCAGCATTTCAAATTTTGGAATTTTCTGATTCGAAAAACCAAAAATCCCTTTCACCTAGCAATTTGCGACTTTTTCAGCGAAATACGCGTTTATAAAATGGTAATTGCATAAAACTGCAATTTCTTTGTAATTCGTTAGTGTTTCTATAAAGTTTTTATAGGGGTACTCTATAGCTTACAGTAGTATCCGCGCCCCTAGCTCGCAGTAATAAAAATAGAAATATAAATCGATAAATTCGCTGCATAATTAAAAGCCGATCTACAGAGTGAGTCGTGATTTTTGTGAATCCTGGATATGCCCTGAAGGGATATGGGGTGGATGTGTCCATCAAAGAATATGACAGTCGACAAATAATAGGAGGAGAGGCAGGGAGGGAGATTGACGCCCCACACACGCACCCAATCACCGCTGAGATATGCTGATTTTTGCGCAGAATTTTTCTCGAAAAATGCAAAAAGGCTAACCAAGTTAACAAAAAAATTTTAAATGTTGGTAATGTCTGTAGAATGGGTAACATTTTTAGCGATAGCAATTTATTCAAAAAAATTCTCGTTCCGGATTAACACTGGAAAAGGAAAGGAGTTTCTTCAGCACATTTCATCGAATTCACGACAATAAGACATATCTGGTAGTGGACCCTTCAAATAGTCGAAACAATTGATATCATCGAATGTAGGGCGGTAGTTTGCCTGAAAAATCAAATGTAGCATTCGGTATCTGGTATTTCAATTTTCGCTTCCATTCTACCTACCGTCCAGATCGATGGCTCTTCCCACTCTTCTTTCGGTGCCATTGTCCGTTTATATGTCGATTCATTGATCTTCTCCGATCTCACTTTCATTGTCTCGTCTTTTGCGATGATGCCCAACTAAAATTTCGTTTTTTTCTCACAGCCTCTGAATACTTTTAATATTTGTTTGGCAATTACTCGGCATCTTCCAACATGACCCAACATTTATTTGGACTGACTGACCTGCATTTGCTCGTATTTCCAGCAATCGGAGGGAGAACGTATGGAAATATGGAAGTATCTGTGCAATTCCCTAGTATAGTGGAAGACAGATGATGTCCTACCGATCGGAATCATAATACAAGCAGAGATGCGTGTCGGGCTGAAATGGGGCTTAATAATGACCATGAAAATAGTCATTACCTTGTTGCAATGGAAGATACAGAGATATCGGCTAGTACTAAATTAGAATATCTATAAAAAGTATACAAAAGTTATTGTTTATCGCGGACTAATAGATGCCGATCTACCGGCCAACTCGAAATCCCCAACTTGCAAAATTCGAGATCTCTGTCAAAATTCCATGTCGACAATAGAATCAGAGACCAGAGATGAGAGGCCAATGCAAAATTATGTCTTCCAAATTTCCCGAACAGGCTAATAAAAAGAAGCTACGCGTCTATTGTGAAAATACACGTAAAGTATTTGCTTGGATATTTCCGAGGATATCTCTTGATGATTACCTCTCGTCTTCATCTTCTGTAATCAACACAATTCGAACATTATATTTCTCTTCAAAAGCCATCTGTTTCTCACCGATAAATGGGAAATGCTGAATGGAATAATGTAATATAATTTGACGAATTCAGAATACCCAGGGGCCACTGTGGATCATACATCCCTCACCCTGTGATGTCCCTCCATTCAAAAGTTTCTAAAATGAATTTTTATGTGGTTGTCTATTCTGTTTATTTACCTGTATACTTCGAATGACAAATGATGAGAAGTTGATCCCATCCTTTATCGAATTACCTGTTAATCATATTACAGAACGTATTATAAAATTTTCGCTTCAAAAATTATTCAAGGCGGTCCAATGAAACATAATATTCTGGATTAAACTTGCATATCAAAACTATTTTTAGAAATATCGCAACTCGATTGCCGCAAGAAATTTCTTGGCAATGAAATAGAAAAAGAAGACGATTACCCAGCAACCATAGTTGTTTCCATACACCAGCACATTCATAAACAGCCATCTATGGAACGGTTTATATAAAAAGCGGAGATATGTTTTACCTCGGATGGATATTCTTGACTGTTGCCAAGTGAGAGCCGGCCGCGCGTTCTCGACAATACTCCCTAAATTCTTTTAAGAATGCTATGTTTAAAAAATAACGTGAAAATAGAAATTAAGAAAGGGGGATAATTCCCTCGAAAATGCAAAAAAACCTTACGCGGAATATTGGGAATGAAGGATATTCATCATCCGGCTGATATCACAGGATATGGCTGCAGAAAAGGAGATATACAGAAATTGATTATCTTTCCGGCAATTCCCTATTATTGTTTTTTTATTATATGAAGATATAATACCTAATCCCTCAACGAAAGAACAATACATTTTCTGAAGATCCGTTGTTCCCTTCACAATTTGATACTTTGTCTCCCACTCTCCGTTCCAAATTCTAAAAATCGTGCCCTTCTAATATAAATCACCACGTACCTAATGTCAAGTTGAAATCCATCCTCCGATGTGAATTCAGCCGGCTGAAATATAATACAGACTTCCAAACTCTTCTCACAATCATTTCCTCTCGATCGCTTTCTTCACCCATTTTTCTCTTTCATCCACTGTCACTTCTTTTCTTCTCTCATTTTGTCGACCATTTTCAGAAGTTCATCAGCAGCTTGCCTCTAGAGCATTCCTTTTTTAGATTTGACTGATATTGGCGCCTGAGGGCCTGTTTTTTGGTCTTTCGCCAATGGCGACCTGGGACCAATAGCAATTCAAATAGGCGGGGGAATTTAGGCGGGAAATCTTCGGCCGTGCGGTCGGTTTTCGCCGCTCTATACATGCTCCCTACCACCAAATTTTACGCTGGGTTAGTAAATAGTGAGCGCCGAGTTGTCGACCAGTTAGGACAATAAATAACAAAACGACGAAAAAAATTTTTATCTCGACAATCGCAAAAATATATCACAGGTATGATTCAAAAAAACCCGAATTTGATAATAAAAATCACGTTTTTACCCGCAAACGAAAAACCTCACAATAATTTTTACAAAAATCGTAGTATATCTTACAAACTAATGTCTACACACAAACACCGAAGACACAATCTTTTTTGCTAAATACGGTCAGATAAAAAAAACACGGGTATCAGTCATCGCTTTCATCATCATCGTCGGTTCCGTCGACGTCATAGAACGGCAGCGAATCGATCGAAGATCCCGGCGGCCAAAAAGCCACAATATCTTCAAGAATTCGCTCGAAAAGATCGGCCCCGGGCCCATTGTTTAATTTCCAAAGACCCTCCGCAATGTAACTTTGAACCATCGAATCCATTGTTCCGTTTCTGCGCCGGTTAGCATCTTTGAATGGACGCCACATCCTTTCGATATTTTGCGTGTGGATATCCGGGTCGTTAGGATCGACAAAATTGGTCGAGTGATTGATCCATGACCATTTATAGTCTGGATCGGAAGCAAGAGAAGCGTATCCTCGCCACCCGTCAGATATTATGCGGGAGCCGGGCTTAATGTGCTGCTTGATAGCGGAGATGAGGGTCTTGGCGCGGCGATCGGGCACGAGTATGGCGAAACGGGACCCGGTTTCGCGTGAAATCCCGCCGAAAAGCCATCTCTTTGACGAGTCTCCCGCGCTGGTACTTTCGTTTGGCCACCAGTGTTCGATAGTTTCTCCAGGGCCACCGATTTTATCTGCGTGTTGATCTTGTGCTATTTTCCAGGCGCACACATCGCGTAGAAATCCATTCCAGTCAACCACTGATGGGTGCGAGATTTTGAGCTCTTTCTTGACAAACTCGACAGTGGAGCACCCGGTGGCCCATAAGTAAACGAACTGCAGAATCTGCTTGACCGGCAATCGGCTGTTCTCAAGCCACGTTTCTCCTCGGATGCTGATGATTGAGCCAGTCCGGTGCTCGTAGTGGCAGGGGTGGCAGTACCACGAAAAACGTCCGCCTCCTTTCGAACAAAGCTTGAAATTGCCGTGATCCGGGCATTTCGGCTGCTTCAGCACCCCAACTTTGACGAAATATTCAATAGCCTGGCGCTCATCCATTCGGCAGAAGGCCTGGTAGTTCATTCTATCGAATTCCTGCAAATTTAAGATTAAAACACGTTGAAAAAGTGAATTAATAGCAAAGAATAGAGGATAATAGAAAATAATCAATCATTCGTGTTCGTATGACCGGGGCAGGATGGTAGACACGCAGGGGAGGGGAGAGTCTGCGCTCTGACCCCGCCCCCCGTTCTCTCGCGCGCCCTTTGCCGCATACTAAACTCTATTCTTTCCCCCCCGCCTAAATTTTTCCCCCCCCCGCCTATTTGAATTGTACCGAATACGGTCCTAATTACAAAATCACGTCGGATTAAAAGCTCTCGGCTCTTGTAGCTCTCGGCTTGAACCGTTCCGGGAGGAGTGTCCCGAGCCCTCAAAATCAAAAACGGACCAGATAAAGGCCCAAAATATTTTTTAAAAATTTCGCAAAAGTGTTTTTGCAAGTTATCTCTGCATAGAGCAATTTGAATGCAATAGCTGTAACATCAATCGATAGTTTTCGAGGAGTAGATATCGATAGGCGTCAAAATTGGACACAGGATGGCCGAGAAAAGAAAAGGGATCTCTAAATATGGCCCGTTTCTTAGAACTTTTCACGATTTCCCATACTTTTCCAAACTTTTGACAGATAGGTGTCGAAAATTGTCGCTTTATTTTTGCACTGCGTTGGCGGTGTGCGATGGGGAAGGCAATCAAGCCATTAGTTATCGATCTTTAATGACTCATATTTGGGCTGTGTGGGAGAGTTGATAGGCGGCGCGCCACTAGACATTGATTTGCATGCAAAATTAGTTTTTCGCGGAAACGACAGTTAGGGGAAACGACTTTCGGGCAGATGACTGTCGGGAAAATGGCTTTCGGGGAAATGACCGGAAATCATATTTGCTCACCAGATTTCTGGGCAAAATCCCCGACCCCCGCCCCCAACACTAAAGCGGAAAGAACCCGGTTCGCTGTTAATTTGACGAATTAGCATACTGTCAAATAGAATGATCCCAACCCCGAGAGATTTGCACGCAGAAGATAATTGACGGAAAATCAACTTACCTCTAAGTTTTCTTGTCGGACTTTTGTCTCGAAAGTCCGCATTTCCGGCGCTAAATGCATAGAAAAGCTTAGAAATCTGTTGAACCCCCCTTGGCCAGGGGGGTTCAACAGATGCAGCGGCGAGAGAGGGCGCCCAGGGGAGAGGCGCTGAGACATTTTCTTTCCCGCGCGTAATCGATTGACTTATGCCGACCTTATCCCTTTAAAAGCTGAACCTGCTTGAACCGTAATTTCAGCTGAAGGTCTAGTGTAAACTTTCCAGTCCTTTCCTAAAGGTGTTGGGGTATACATCCGTGGTGCTGAATTTGTGTTTGTTTTAAGTTGAAGGCGCTTGGGCGAACCGGCTTGAATAGCTATTTGAGTCGAAGGTCGAGAATACTTCAGGAAATCAGGTCCCTGGGCCGTTGATGCGTCCCTTAGGTCAGGCGCTAAATAAAGGTGATATGGAATCGGCCACAACCTACTCGCTTGGATGGCTATTTCAGCGCTTGGTCTCGCGAATTCGTAGTAATCTTGGTCTATAACTGTCTCAACGTCCCTATTTTCTGTTCTGATTTCTGTAAAACACCATAATTTTCGTGTTAGTCTTCACCGAAACCTGCTTGAACAGACATTTCCCGTGAGATCCCTACGTCTCCATTGTCAATTAATTGCTAAAAATATCGATAATTAAGCCTGGAAATAGGTTTGGAAATGGATTTTGGGGCAGGATCAGACTCCTGGGGAAGCGCCCCGCCCCCTCCAGGACAACATGGAAGAACACAGTTTGTTTTCGATTTTGCTGATCGCCAAGCTGTCAGATGGAAATCTTGCAGCCAGGAAGATTACCACGAAAAATTAATGGTAAAAAATGCCGGTACCTCATCCTCATCCCTTGCGAGGTTTGCTGTCATGTTATTCATGGCTGGAACTAAATACAAAGAAAAGTTTTTGTATAATACGACAAGAAAAACCTGGTTGGACAGCAGCAACACTCTGCAGTTTTGGCGCTGAATCAGCATTTTTAGGCAAATCCTTCAAACTGACCAGCGCGAACAGCAACCGGATAAGGAACAAAAATCGGTGGCTGAGGCCACAGTCCTCAATTCAGGACTATAGAAAATTGGAAACCAAAGACAAAAACTAACCAGCTTGGGCAGCGACAGTCTTCAAATCAGGGGCTAAATTGAGATGTCACAGTTAGTCATTGCTCAAAGCCGGACCTGTTTGTACAGCTATTTCGGTCGATGGTCTGGCGTACTCATTGAAATCTATCCCAATCTCTGTAGCCACAGTCGTGAGCCCTGGCACTAAACGTTCTACTTGTGTATATCCTGCAAGCCAAACCGTCTTGAATGGAAATTTCTGATGAGCCCACTTCATCCTCGGTGAATAGATTCGAATCTCCGGGGATCGGATAATCATTCTCAGACCTGAAGCCCTAGTCTAGCTCTGACAATTTGCCGTTGAATATGTTGCAGATAATTGTGATATTTGAGACAAAAATTGTGATGTTGCTTGACAGCTTTCACATACTCGGCACAATTCCTCGCCTCTTTTATTGTTTGCATTACTTTCCGCTCTTTCTGAAAGAGTCAGAAATAAATCAGTATAATCAAGACTAGAACTGTGTTATAACGACTAAAAAGTATACAACAACCTACAGCCCTGACAGCTCCAATCTCTTCTCCAAAGGAATTTTCCAAGCGCGTAGAAAGGGGTGCGATAATGGCTTCTGCCCATTTTTGTATAGCAATTGAATGAACCAGTACCTAAGGTGTGAATTATGAAGGACAATAACTACTCGTGAAACCTGCGCTTCCTCCAATAGCATCCATGTGTTTGAATCCCCCTGTTGAGGTTGACGCTGTTGGTCCTGACCACATGTGCTACACACGATAAACCGAGGCATCTAGCTCTATATTTCCCCATGAGTTTATCAATCTCACGTGGTGTCGAAACACGTCGAAATCCACTTCGGCCAATGTTGTATGCATGTCCGTTTCGAATTCCCCTCGTTTCAAAAACATCTTTCCAACTCGGTGCACATTGCGTGACAACCGTCCTGCATCCTGCATCCTGCATTTCGATCCTGCGCAAACGTACATTTCAGTATACCAGGCCGTCTAAAATAACAGTCGGTATTTTAAACTATTAGCTTGTATCGGGGCTTAGTCTTTGCTGCTGTGCGGCTGGTGCCCCCGGGCAACGCGGAAAAGGACGGCTATAAGGCTTTCAGTCTTATCCGAAAAGCTTCTGACCGGTTCTATTAATAGATTCTCATTTTCAAAATCCTAGCTTTCTTTATCATCACCAGCATTCGACGGAGAAACCGCTGATAAAGCGTTTTCTAGGGTGACCGTTTGCATTTTTAGTTTACGCGCTGCCCGCCTTCTACATAGCTTTCACGTGACGGTCTTGGCCGTCCTTCTGGGGTAGGTTGCTGATCAGTTCTCGAGGTTATGATACCTTTTCTTCTATTGTCAGCTCTTCCCAACTCGCCAGTACACCAATGACGGACAAGGGTGCAGTATATTCTGGCGGGGCTGCATAAACATCCGGCTCCTTACAGAATTTTTGATAAAACGATTCCTTCAAAGATGTATTTTAGGTTTAACGAGATAAAAACCTTTTTGATGGCATGGACATCTTCGAGTGCTTTCGCCGCAATTGGCCTATGCTCTGGAAAACGGAGCAGACACCTAATTTCAGGTATTGAAAATGCATAATGAGCAACTTTTCTATGAGATCAGCAACAGGATATCGACAGTCAGCTCTTTCTAAAGATTTTCCAAAACAAATTCGCGACTTGAGTGCCCATTGATCATTAGCATCGGGGAAAACATCTCTGAAAACATTCGACTAGATACTACATCACATTGATCACAGGGTTCGATCAAGAAGAAAACAAACAAGCTAACAACTATACGTCAAACAATGCTTTCTTTTTCTGCCCAAAAGGAACTCCTCAAGGGATCGCAAATGAGAAATTATTTCGAATTTTGCCATACCTTGCAAAATTCTTACCGTCTTTCGACACATTCCCATAGAACCAGTCCAGCAGAATAGAGATCACTTGCGTACGTAAACTAACGAGGAAGGTGTTTTGAGCTTGGTCGGGTTTTGCTATATACGAGCCGCTGCGAGCGGCTGGAATTCGGGCGACCCCCTTCGCTCCCTCCGCTCGCCGAAACGCGCGCGACCTGGTTCACTATGTGCCAAACCATGCCAACACCCGTCCCCCACCCCTTTTACTAAGGAAAAAACTTTCAAAGTTTAATTCAATACCAGGGTTGAAAAGCCGCTTCCGACTTTTCAACCCTGGCCCCGTTTGGACAAATGAAACTGTAAAATTTGCATAATTCAGCCTCAATCAAGCTTACAAAAATGAAAAGATTTTCTTCCATCCCTTTTTATAGGCTTCTTCTACTTCCGGTATACGCTAATTGTTTCCTACCAAAGAGGGCTCTCGAAAATTTTAGAAAAACTTATTTTTAATATCGAAAATAGCGTATTTCGATAATTTTGTTATGCGTGCAGTCATCGCAGAGCCATTACGCACCGAATGATGTATCATACTTACCCTAATATTCATCTCCTATTGACTTATCCTCCGGACATAGAGACGGAAGTTGCATGCAAATCGACACACACACACAGACACTACTTTTTTATATATAATTCAATATGGTTGAAATTAAAACTTTTTTGATAATTTTTTTATCAGTTTCGGGGTGTCTGACCACGCTCTATCCGAAACCTAAGACCTAAGTTCTAGCTCTTTTTCCCTTCGAGTTGAAATCGGCTTCACACGGACGGACAGACAGACACCACAGCAAAATTATTATAGTAAGATAAAAAATTATTTCAATAGATGATACATCATTTGGTAGAGAAATAAAAATAAGTATGAGTTTTAACACAATTTTTTCCTTGAAAGCGCTTTCCTTGAAAATTCATAATGCTTTTAAAGTAGTTTTTGCGTTGCGCTTTTTTTAAAAGGCCTTCCGCGGGCCACACGAACAGTCCCCATTATGGCTTGGCACAGTTTTTTTCGACCCCGTTTTTTCGACTCCATGTGAAAGAGCATGGTCGAATTAGTAGGGCTGCATAGTTTTGAAAGTTTAAAAAGTAGAATTTTGAGGCTTAAATGGCCGTTAAAGTTGCCTACTCCGAAAAACTATCTCGGAGCTCACTGGGCGGAACTGCATGAAACTTTGGGACAATACATATTTTGAGGCGCTGATCATTTTTGTAATGTGCGAAGCACGAAAATGACCGGAACATCGGAATATCGCGTAGTCAAAACAGTTTTTTCGGGTTTTCGTCATGATGGAAAGTTTGCTGTAAGCTGAAAGGCATATCAAAAGATGCGCAAAATTTTCTGCGTCGAATGGTGTATTTTTTAGGATGCAGCCAGTTTTCCATTATGTCGAAAAATTAGCTTTTCTAGAATCGAGAGAAACCATCTCAAAATGTATAAGAACACTTCTTTTTCAACAGATGTAAATGGAGCCCCATATAAAAACTGGCCAAAACCAAAAGCAAAAAAAAAGCAAAAAGAGATTCCCTTCCTACGCGGAACTGGCGATTTGCCGGAATCGAACCCGCGATGGTCCGCCTGGGGGGCACGGGGGACATGGACTAGTGGGCGCCGCCATATCCCACGCGAACGATCCGAGTTCAATCCCAGCCCCCTCTCAGAAGCCGAATTTCTTTTTGCGCTTTTTTGCGATCGGTCTGATTTCGTCTCTAGAAACCAGGCAACGTTTTTTATATTTGCAACTTTCGAAATTTTGTAGCTGAGGATTTTTCGACATGATGGAAAACTGGCTGCATCCTAAAAAATACACCATTCGACGCAGAAAATTTTGCGCATCTTTTGATATGACTTTCAGCTTACAGCAAACTTTCCATCATGACGAAAACCCGAAAAAACTGTTTTGACTACGCGATATTCCGATGTTCCGGTCATTTTCGTGCTTCGCATTGTATTACAAAAATGATCAGCGCCTCAAAATATGTATTGTCCCAAAGTTTCATGCAGTTCCGCCCAGTGAGCTCCGAGATAGTTTTTCGGAGTAGGCAACTTTAACGGCCATTTAAGCCTCAAAATTCTACTTTTTAAACTTTCAAAACTATGCAGCCCTACTAATTCGACCATGCTCTTTCACATGGCGTCGAAAAAACGGGGTCGAAAAAACTGTGCCAAGCCTTGTTCGGATGACTCGCAAACGGCCTTTTAAGACTCTCACATCAAAAAATATTTCGCATTCACGATTGACTTTTCAAAAATAAAACCTGCCATCTACTATATATAAATTTCTAAGCGCCAGCGCTGAACCGCCGCGTAGCGGGGGGTCAGCGCTGGTCTTATTTAAAAATATTTCTCTATCGAATGAGATATTGAACCCAACATGATTAAAAATCGGAAAGTCGACGCTACTTGGCATAAACTTCTTTTTCTCTATATTGAAATGCCCCCTAACGCGCTGTTTTACACCCATGTAAGCCGCTTAGGAAACCGGCCCTGCACCGATGAAACATATCATTCGAATCAGTAAAAAAATCCATTATGAAGCCTATTAAATCGGTCGAGGTCCGAAAAATTCACAATACGAGGTCCCTTATGATTTTTAGTTACAAAAATTTTTCTGCCTGCGGCGCTGTTTTCAAACAGTTTTTAATTATATGAAGCCTATTTCTTCAAAATTCTGGTTTTTCATTGCTGAATCAATTGTTCATAAAAAATTTCTGCGCGGCGCGTTTTCTGCCGTGTTTTCCCACGAATTTGAGGGTAGCGAACGCTTTTTTGCCATTTTTTTTGCCCGCGGCGCTATTATTGACGCGATTTTCCGGATGTTTTAAAAGTGGCGACGGGGGGAGGTCGCCAAAATTTTTGGCCCCCCCCCCCGAAATTTCGGTTCCGCTACGGGCCTGTATATCTTAACTAAAAAGAGCAGCTAACAAACCAGAACAAACCTACTTTAAAGGTGTTAGATCTTTTTAAGGAAAGCCCTTCGGCAAAATTGGAGATTTTAATCCTGAAAAATATTCAAAAAGACTCAGATTTATTGTCAATTCTCAATGATGTATCATGTGTAGCAAAACCCGACCGAGCTCAAAAAACCTTCCCTTAGACCATCACCAAAATATACTAAAAACTAAAATAAAATAAACTTACGAACTGCTGCTCGTTAGTGACATTAAATGCTTCAGGCGCCATATATCGGACAGTACCAATAACACCGTAACTGAACATATCCTTTCGCACTGGTTGACTGAGACTCACTTGGAATCCGCCGTAATCTCCGATTTTGATAGCCCAAAGTCGCAGAACTTTATTTCATAGTTTTGGCCAAGTAGCATGCTAAATTTTCAAAAGCTAAGGCTGCTTGCCTGTGAAACTAACTTTTCTGGTTTGATATCCCGATGATAGATCTTCATTACTTCAAGATAGACTAGGGTGGCAAATATTTGACCAGCCCAATCGACCACAAGAGAAATTGAATAGCGTTGTTTCTTATTCTTAATGACTAAATTACCAATAAAGTCAAAGGATGCTCATACCCACATTTCTTCAAATCCCCTCGTTCATAATATTCAGTGACGATATTGACCGTTTGTCCACCATCGCTTTCGTAATATTCAATATATTTCACAATATTTGAGTGCGAAAGTCGTTGAAGATTTTCAATTTCGCGGCGAAGGTGCTTGGGGTGTCCCGGAGTTTTGATTCGCTTGACGGCCACATCTCTGCAAAAGAAAACACACGATAGGTAATCATCTCTTTTGCAATAGCAGAACACTTTAAATGGCATGTTCAGCCGCGTTTTTGACAAGAAAGCAAGAATTGTCGCCGCGGCTGGGGGTCGCCCCCCCCACCCCCCTTCAGGAGGCGCAGAGGCATACCAGTCATCCACAAACGCAACCTGGCCATGGCCGCCCGAGGCCAGGAAATAAAGGAATTGTGCGAGCAGAGTGCGCGGTCCTTACGTCAATAGGGTGTACAAGTTGGGGCGAGACTCTAAAGGGACATTCCGCTCTTGTTGATATCTTGAACACAAACATCTTGAAATGGTCAACACTTTAGCATGCGAGGTTACGGTAGGTGCTAAACGTGGGGCAAAACCGAAGCCGGACCACTTGCCCTGGGGCAAGCGCCATAGACTACACGGCCATGGGAGAAATGCGAGAGGGGATATGAAGCGTCTGTGAGGACGCCAACTAGGGGTTAAGAATGAGAGCGGAATGTACCTTTCAGGGGCACGTTCAGGGACGTGTTTTTGGAAAAAAGCAAAGATTTTTGGTCGGCTTTCGATTTTTGATCGGCCAGGGGTCGAACCCGGGGCTCCCGCTCGGGAGGCGCGGATGCATACCAGTCAGCCACAGCTACAACCTGGCGAGGTGATGAGGGGCGCCCCACCCCGCAAAGGAGGGAAATTGCCTCCCACGGCACGGACAGGCAATGCGCGCGGTCGCTACGTCAATAGGGTGTACACGTTGGGACGAGTACACGGCCCCTCCCTGAACGTGCGCTTTAAGGGGCTGACTGGTATTCAAAGTTTATGAAGTCGGCGTCTATCATAATGCAAAAAAAGGGGAAAGGGTATAGAATATTGGGTCTATGAGAATACATACCTTCCATCCCTGGTCTCACGATGAACAACACCGAAACCTCCAGAACCAATTTCGCAACTATCAACCGTTGCGCGCAAATTGGTTGTGGATGAGAGCGAGACAGCACGGAGAATGTTATCAAGCAGATCCTCAGATCCTTCAGGTGCTGACATTTGTCTAAAAAGCAAGTAAAAAACGTCAGAAAACTTGATTATGGAAAATCGACAATTGATCGATTAATCGTTGGGGTTGGTATGGTTCGAAAACCAGAGGGGCAGAAGGGGGAATGGCTGTCGCAAAACGAGGCCTCTTCGCTGCCTTATCTTCTGCCTTGGCCATTTTCTTGCGGCAAAAATTAGCCTGCTGATGCCGCCTAGCAACCTCTTCAAATTCAGAATCGCCGTCGATCAGAACCAAAATAATTTCAGTTCACGTATGAAAAAGGGTGCCGCCAGAAAGCAATAAAGAAATCTTAGGAATACCACCAATACCCCGTAGGAGAGGGGAACTTGGGCAAGTTGCGCCCCCCCCCCCCCTAAAATCGGGCGAAGGCCGAAAAGTTCATAGGGGGACCCTATGATTTTTTTCGTGAAATTTTTTGCCTACGGCGCTTTTTATAGCTGTTTTTAAGACTGTTTTTACCGTCATGGTCCTAATTTTTCCAAAAATTTCCGATTTTCGCCTGCGGCACTGATTTTGAGATTTTTATGCCTCGGCAAAAATTTTTTTCGAGTTGCCCCTCCCCCCCTCCCAAACTGGGGGATCGCTAAGACGCTGGCTACCTCCATTCGATCCCGTACCCCTTTTTTAGCTATTTTTACACTGACCGCAGTCGACGGATACCGTGAAGAAAAGCATAGCTTTACTAATTTTGATTTAGACGTTAGTTAAGATTTATGAAAGATTTTCGAAAGTTCTTCTCGATGCCATGAGCAAGATGAAAAAATACCCAAATATTTTTGTTTACTGAACTCGAGGTTTTATTGGTTTTAGCAAGTTTCGTCACATTTTTGTGATTCGTTCACCAAAAGCTGAGGGCAGCCTAGCAAACGCTGTTTGGGGGAAATTTTCAACCCGATTCGGTTAAGCCCCCATTCGGGCTAGCACAACACCTTTAGGAAATAATGGAATCGAACCAGTTAAACCAGCAGACTATAAACTCTATATACTAAAAACAGGTAACTACAAAATAACTACAGACTATAAAATACAAAAATCGCTGAAAAACATGTCATCGTTACCCTTGATCTAAGCTAATGTCATCTCTAAAGAGACCAATAATTGACAAAATTGTTCAGAAATTGGTAAACGGCCAAAATCTATTTGATTAAAATACAATTCCTAATTTCCGGTTACTCAGTACGCTGCGATATAGCATCACGCGTGAAAGTCCTGCGAATTCTAACTTGTTCCTGGTGTTAGTCAGCAAATTGGACGGTTTTTCTAATTTGTTGCGGAGGCGCCTTTGAGCGCCCGCGCCCTTTTCCCTTCGCTCTCCGGCCCCTCGCCTATCCAGTGCCCTTTCCACCGTAGCGGGGTCTCTCTCCCCCCAGGGGCCTGCGATGGCATTTATTTCCCCAGTTCATTTTCTACTCCTAATTCCTTCTTGCCGCCATGTTGCTCACCGAATAAACAGTTGTTGAGAACTGTTCGTCCCGCTGCGCACAACCACTTTGGCAAGACACAACAACTGGCGAGCAGGGACCCCGAACTCACGCAAAACAAGGAAAACCCCAAGCCGAGAAGAAGCCGCTCGAGCCGCCGCCGCCCAGTCAAGGAAAAGTTGGTCAAGCAGATGTGGGTCAAGCGCAAGGACAAGAAGCACAACATGGTCAAGGAGAAGCGGCGCCATCCCAAGGAGGATTCAATGAAAAGGGAAGTAAATTTTACCCCTACTTTGCCGTCGCACTTTTATGTGTCCCGAATCGTGTGGCAATCACCGACAAGTTGGACCGAGGCAAGGCACGCCGTCTTCGCCTCAAGCGCAAGAGGGAAGGAAGGATGTCGCCAACAAGGACGACAAGAAAAGAAGAGAAGGTCGAGACGAATGGGTCACAATGAGGCAACCGGCTGCCCCTCGCCCGCTCGAACTCCGTCAAGACCGGCCGCGAAACAACTTCAAAAAGAAGAACGGTTATGTCCTCACCCACAAAGGACTGGATTCGCTTGCAAAGAGGTTGGCTTGGAGATTGTCCCTCCCATATCCCCGGAGGATAAATCGGACAGGGTATGCCCCCACCCGCAGCATCCACAATTTCGATGGATCCGCGCCAGAAAGGATTTCGGACCGCTGGACGATGGTCATCGATCGCACGAGGAGCCCCACGAGCCCCGGCGAACAAAAAGCGACAACATCAAGTCGACAAAGCCCGGATCGCCACCACCAAGAGCAGCCGGCCGATGGGTTCCACCTCTACGGAAGAGATCCATCGCAAAGACCGAGTGTTTGCAACAGCTCGGCGGACGGAGCGCGCACATCATGCAGCCCGTCGACATGAAGCCCAACATCAAGTCTCATCATTCTTGCAAAGAGGGAAGGAAGTCGTGCCACAAGTCGCCGTCTTCCTCGGTCAAGCATCGCCGGACGTTCTGAAGGAAGGAAGGAAGGATGACTAAGCCCTACGCTCGCCAATTATTAAAGGAAAAAAGCAAATAAGTTTTCACTTATTTTACGTTGTGACTTGATCCCTCGTTGTGCTGTACGCAGTTGTACATTTCCTTTTGGTGTCTCCTCCTCCTATCCACATTTCTTTTCGTTGTACAGGGGGAGGTGTTGCGGAGGCGCCTTTGAGCGCCCGCGCCCTTTTCCCTTCGCTCTCCGGCCCCTCGCCTATCCAGTGCCCTTTCCACCGTAGCGGGGTCTCTCTCCCCCCAGGGGCCTGCGATGGCATTTATTTCCCCAGTTCACTCCTAATTTCCTCCTCCTCTTGCCGCCATGCCGCTCACCGAATAAACAGTATTTGGAACTGTTCGTCACGCGCTGCCACACATCTACGCAAGACACAACATAATTTAATTTGTTTCTCATTTTCTTCCAGGCAGGACACATCTGATCGAGGCATTGGGTACATATTCTCATTCAACCGAAACAGGACAATTCGAAAACCCGATAGAAATGGCTAGAAACTCGCCAAATCCCGCCCAACCAGCTATACATTTTCAGGCAATGAAGATCAAGCGATATTTATTGATCGCTAATTTTAGTTGGGAAAGTTCTATGGTGAACTGAATCGATCTGAAGAGGGAGAATATCATCTAAGAAAAGCCATCCCTTCGACCCCCATAATGTACGTCACTCCAATTTAAGTACGTTTTTATATGATATAAAAATTAGAAATATTATAAATGATTAAAAATAAATAAATAATTATAATTTATATTTTAAATTCATTAGCTTCACTTACCTTGGGTTTTCTGCGACATTTTTAAATTTTAAAATTTGAATTTTTATTTTTTATTTTCTTTGTATTTTATAAGTACTGTAAGAAAGGCGTCATCTCCACCGAAAATTCTTCGTGGGGCTTCGCTACGCAACGCCTAAATCGGGTACCCAATTACCGGTCGATTGTGATTGTTTTTTCCTCGGTTGTTAATTTGTTGATTCGGGGATATGTTGGCGCTGGTATAGCGATTTATCTGATACAATTTTTACCAAATAGCCAAAATTTGTTTTTTACTAAATAGCCAAAATTCGCGCAGGCGATTACATGGATTATAAAGGGTAGTGGATGTCTAAGAGAGTAGAGAGACAGACAGATAGACAAACTGACAGACAGAAAGAGGGATGCACCATAGAAGGGGATAATTGCTGGTCGCCACGACATCTACGGAGGGAGGGGGTTTAGCTTCATGCCGCCGGGGGGTCGAGGTGGACATCGGAGAAATGGTGCTAGAAATGCCACGAAAAAATACGGTAGCCTGGGGACATAAAACTGAGATCGATATGAAAAGGACCAGCTCTGAAAAAATTAATTTTGAAACACAACAAACTTCCAAAAATTGGTCGGGAAACCGGAAATCCGCGAACAAAATCGATCTAATCCACCAAAATTAAAATCCTTAGCAATTTCCAAGAGAATTATGCATAAAATAGTGTTAAATGGTGGTCAGATAACCTTAAAAATAATAGCGAACTACAAAATACAACGTTAAAATTTAACAAAAATTTAAAAACCTTAAAAACCTAAATTTCTGCTTGTTTTCAGGCTAAACCACCAAGTCCACGGTGAATGGACCCTTGGATATCATCTCGTCAATCTCCTTCTCCATTCCCTCGTTACTAAAGAAATTTTTCGACTTTTAAAAAGGTATAAAAATCGATAAAAGAACTTATAAAAGTACTTTAGAATTTCGGAAAATAATTTCCTCATCTATGCGGTTTCTTTGTTATTCGCCGTTCATCCAATTCATACAGAAGCTGTAAGTTTTAACATTATTTTTGGAATTTCTCCTTTTGGGTATTATCATCTTGAATCAAAATTATTTAGATTTGTAACATCACGGGGCGAGCCGAGCTTTTAATGGCCCTTTTCTTTGTTGTCGGATTTCGAAAATACCTGGAAAATTGCGAATTTTCTCAAATTATCGCATTTTCGATATTATCGATGCTTTCAAAAGAGCAGGGAATTGTATTGCCGGTAAGTGACCTTTTTATTTTGGTTGTTTCCGAGTTAAAAAATGGTATAAATTAACATAGGACAATTTCAGCTTCTCATCGCGGCCTGTGGAATCCTTAAAATCGGGCCTCAGCCTTGTAACAGAAGAATTTTCAAGTCGATTTCTCTATTTTTCGCCCTATTTTATTGGAGATTATGGATGGCCAATTTTGATAAGCCCAGATTTACAAAGCTTGATAATTCGGTGGCTTTTATTGAGGAGCCGATCTCCAGGGTAGGTTTTTCGGTTATAACGCAAAATTCAAAATTCCGAAGCCCGATTCACTAAACTGGCAGCCAGTCGACATTACCAAACAAAAATTTTCCAAAAATGTTCTCGTTTGATGGCTTTCTTGATAGGATTTGCTTTATTGGCTGCCAATTCGCATGTCAAAATTAAAACTAGGCAAGAAAAGTTATTGCAAATTTTTTGGGGCCACAATTTGCTTCACTGGCAGCCAGGTAAATTCATCAACTCAAAATATCTCACAAAATTGAACTATTTTAGTGGCTGTCCATCGTGAATACGTGGGTGTACAATGCACAACTATTGACACTCCCTTTGTGTCAATGTTTCGATTATTCGATGGGATGTATTCCGCCAATAACCTCATTTTTCGATATTCGAAATGCTCGAAATCTGCTCGTTTTTGGATCTATCATTTTTGGTATAGGGAAATGTCGGAAGGCAGAGCGGCGGTAACAATTTTGCACCGTTTTTTAATAGCGTATTTTGTAGAATGACTACCGTATCCCTCCTCCTTGGCGGCGCCACATTTGCCCCCTCATCCCATCTATTCTTAACCGTCGGATTTACAGTAGCCGAGAGAGTACTGTATCTACCATCCCTGGCATACTGTATTCTTGCGGCTATCGGGATTTCGAGGGTCATCCCAAATTTCCGAAAGAATACCCTTTACGCGGTGGTGACGGTGCTATTGGCATTGTCGTGGCAGGTGAGCAATTTATCTTCTAACGCTCGAATCGAACCGGCCACGCTCCCTTCTATGTAAAAATCGTTTCAGCGTTCGATGGACTGGCGTACAGAGTACAGTTTGTACAGCAGTGGATTGAAAGTGTGCCCTGATAACGCGAAAATCCACTACAACCTCGGGAAAATTCTAACGACCCATGGAAATCCGATAGAAGCCAGTATGAAATATGGAAAAGCGATTGAGTGAGTTTGGAGTTTGTAGTGATAAATAAAATACCGTATTCCAGGTTGAATCCCGAATACGAACAGGCCATGAATAATTTGGCAAACATCTTCGAAGCGCAAGGCAGATACGCGGAAGCGGTCAAACTGTTACGTAGGGCTACAATGTACGTTTTTCCGTTGAAGCCCACGGGATTAAAATTAACCTTAAAAATACGATTTAAATGTTAAAAATAGTCAAATTGCAAGTCAGATTAACGATTCCACCCGGTGATTACCGAAATTCGCAACATTTAAATTTTTTCAGGATTCGCCCCCATTTTGCGACTGCTTGGATGAATCTGGGGATTGCCGAGATGAAAATGGCCAATTTCAATGTAGTTTTCCGATTTGAATTTTACTACTGCATTTTAGAGCTCTCTAACGGCTTTTGAAACATCCCTCAGACTCCGCCCACATTCCCCCGATTGCCATTTCAATCTCGGCAATCTGCATTTGGTCGCTGGAAGGGGGGAACAGGCGATGGACAGCTGGAAAAGGGCGATCGAGTATGTTTGCATCGGAATTACATTTCATAAATGGCGTTTTTTGTCAATTTTATGGCGCTACTGGGCAAACTGGCATCCAGAAAACCTAAAAATGATCAACAAACCTTGCAATCAAGCATTTATGAAAAAAGTCGAAATTCTAACTTTCCAGGAAGGACCTCTATCATTCGGGTGCTTGGGTGAAGATTCTTGTTCGACTCGACGAAATAGGACAGTGCGAAAAAGCGATAGAAATGGCTGGCAAATTGCCAAACCCAGCCCATTCCTCTATTCATTTTCAGGTGACCAATAAGAGTCAAGTAATCATTATTTTTAGTTGGGAACTTGCTATGGCCAATTGAATCGATTTGAAGAGGGAGAATATCATCTAAGAAAAGCCATCCATGTCGACCCCCATAATAAAATGTATCATTCCAATTTGCGTACGTTTTCTGAGAAATTGGCTCTTTTCAATTTGAGTAATTTTGCTAGTTTTAATTTAATTTTTGAAAAAATTTTTTTGAAAATACGGTTTTTATAGACGTGCTTTACGAGCGGCGTCGTCTTTTTTCCAATAAAAATTCCACCCAACTGACTACGCAACGCTCCAACACACCCCTCCCAAAATTGGGCACAAATATTACCGGTCGATTGTGATTGTTTTTTATTTTTTGGTCGTTATTTTTTTAATTTTATGGGTATTTTTTAATGCGGGTATAAAATGTATATGTTTTCAATCGCGTTTATAAAAGCCGAAATACAAAATAGTTAAAAAAATTAAGACGTTCAAATTTTGCAAGCCTTGTCGCGTTCCCGCGACTGCATGCGCATGCGAATGACCGGAAGACCAAGCCAATAACCATATCTTCCCCTCATTACCATGTCGATTTCCCTACGTTCCCTGGTATATAAAGCCCCAATTCTCGTTGTGATTGCCTCAGTCATCCGATCCGAACCCGGCTTCTCCGTCCTCATTTACTTCAACGAGGTGTCACCCCACCGGGGACATCCTCCGAATAAATGTTGTGACCCTTCATGTCTGCTCTCCCACGCTATCGAGACAAGCCTAGAAATTGAAATTAACTTTTTTCGGGGTTCCGGTCTTGCAGGAGAGTGGTTTCGATCTTACACAAATAAATAAGATCAATTTCCATTAACACATTTCATCGAATTCGCTACAATAAGACATATCTGGTAGAGGACCCTGGAGACAATCCACACAATTGATATCATCGAATGTAGGGCGGTGGTTTGCCTGTAAAATGAGTATTTGTTCGTAATGGCAAATATCAACATCTTTTCAATTGACCAACCGTCCATATCTTCGCCTTTCCCCCCTCTTCTTCCGGTTCCATTGTCCGTTTATATGTCGATTGATTGATCTTCTCCGATGTCACTTTCATTGTCTCGTCTTTTGCCATGATGCCCAACTAAAATTTCGTTTTTTCTTACAGCCTCTGAATACTTTTAATATTTGATTGACAATTACTCGGCATCTTCCAACATGACCCAACATTTATTTGGACTGACTGACCTGCATTTGCTCGTATTTATCGATAGTGGAGGGAGAAGCCATGGAAATGTCGAAGGATCTGTGCAATTCCCTAGCATCGTGGAAGACAGATGATGTCCTACCGATTCGATTGATAATACAAGCGAAGTGGCGTGTCGGGCTGAAATGGGGCTTAATAATGAGCATGAAAATAGTCATTACCTTGTTGCAATGGAAGATCCAGAGATATCGGATAGCCCTAAATCAGAATATCTATAAAAAGTATACAAAAGTTATTGTTTCTCGCGGACTAATAGATGCCGATCTAACGGCCAACTCGAAATCCCCAACTTGTAAAAATTCGAGATCTCTCTCGCAAAATTCCATGCACTCCATGTCGATACTTAGAGGCGAGAGATGAGAGGCCAATGCAAAATTATGTCTTCGAACAGGCTAATAAAAAGACGCTACGCGTCTATTGTGAAAATACACGTCAAGTATTTGCTTGGATATTTTCGAGGATATCTCTTGATGCTTACCTCCCGTACTCTTCGTATGTAATCAACACAACTCGAACATTATATTTCTCCTCAAAAGCCCTCTTTCTCCCGATAAATGGAATGCTAATGGAAAATGCAATATAATTTGACGAATAGAATCCCAGGGGCCCTGTGGATGTATTTCCCTACCCTGATGTCCCTCCATTCAAAAGTTTCTAAAATGAATTTTTATCTGGTTGTCTATTCTCATGATTTACCTGTATACTTCGAATGACAAATGATGACAGTTGATCCCATCCTTTCTCCGATAATCACCTGTTGATCATATTACAGAACGTATCATAAAAGATTCGCTTCAAAAATTATTCAAGGCAGTCCAATGAAACATAAATTCTGGATTAAACTTGCATATCAAAACTATTCTTAAAAATATCCCAACTCGATTGCCGCAAGAAATTTCTTGGCAATTGAATAGAAAAAGAAGACGATTACCCAGCAACCATAGTTCTTTCCATGCACCGGCACATTCATAAACAACCATCTATAAAACGGTTGATATAAAAAGGGAGATGTGTTTTACCTCGGATGGATATTCTTGACTGTTTTCAAGTGCAAGGTAGCCGCTGGTTCTCGACAATACTCCCTAAATTCTTTTAAGAATGTTACGTTTAAAACAATTACGTGAAAATAGAAAGGGGATAATTCCCTCGAAAATGCAAAAACACCTTACGCGGAATATTGGCGAATGAAGGATATTCATCATCCGGCTGATATCACAAGATTTGGCTGCAGAAAAGGAGATCTGCAGATAATGATTATCTTTCCGGCAATTCCCTAATATTGTTTTTTTATTATACAAAGATAAAATACCTAATGCCTTGATGAAAGAACAATACACTTTCTGAAGATCCGTTTTTCCCTTCACAAATCGATGCTTGATCTTCCATTCTCTGATGCCAATTCTGAAACTTGCGCTCTCTAATATAAATCGCCACGTACTCAATGTCAAGGTCAAACCATCCTCCGAGGTGAATTCAGCCGGCTGAAATATAATTACAGACTTCCAAACATCTTCTCACAATCATTTCCTCTCGATCGCTTTCTTCACCCATTTTTCTCTTTCATCCACTGTCACTTCTTTTCCTTCTCTCATTTTATCGACCATTTTCAGAAGTTCATCAGCAGCTTGCCTCTAGAGCATTCCTTTTTTAGATTTGACTGATATTGGCGTCTGAGGGCCTGTTTTTTGGTCTTTCGCCAATGGCGGCCTGGGAATGAATACGGTCCGAATTACAAAATCACGTCGGATTAAAAGCTCTCGGCTTGAACCGTTCCGGGAGGAGTGTCCCGAGCCCTCAAAATCAAAAACGGTCCAGATAAAGGCCCAAAATATTTTTTAAAAATTTCGCAAAAGTGTTTTTGCAAGTTATCTCTGCATAGAGCAATTTGAATGCAATAGCTGTAACATCAATCGATAGTTTTCGAGGAGTAGATATCGATAGGCGTCAAAATTGGACACAGGATGGCCGAGAAAAGAAAAGGGATCTCTAAATATGGCCCGTTTCTTAGAACTTTTCACGATTTCCCATACTTTTCCAAACTTTTGACAGATAGGTGTCGAAAATTGTCGCTTTATTTTTGCACTGCGTTGGCGGTGTGCGATGGGGAAGGCAATCAAGCCATTAGTTATCGATCTTTAATGACTCATATTTGGGCTGTGTGGGAGAGTTGATAGGCGGCGCGCCACTAGACATTGATTTGCATGCAAAATTAGTTTTCTGGAAACGACAGTTAGGGAAACGACTTTCGGGCAGATGACTGTCGGGAAAATGGCTTTCGGGGAAATGACCGGAAATCATATTTGCTCACCAGATTTCTGGGCAAAATCCCCGACCCCCGCCCCCAACACTAAAGCGGAAAGAACCCGGTTCGCTGTTAATTTGACGAATTAGCATACTGTCAAATAGAATGATCCCAACCCCGAGAGATTTGCACGAAGAAGATAATTGACGGAAAATCAACTTACCTCTAAGTTTTCTTGTCGGACTTTTGTCTCGAAAGTCCGCATTTCCGGCGCTAAATGCATAGAAAAGCTTGGAAAATCTCGTTGGGAAGCCACATTCCGCAGTGTTGGCGCAGAATAAACATTTTAGGTAGAACACTTCAAACTAACCAGCTTGACCAGCAATTGCAGCCTCAGCATTGGAATCGTTGCCCGAAGACACATTCTTTAAAGGCCTCGAGAATTCTGGGGTGTCCAGCCTCCGGGGTACTGAATTTGTGTTTTTTTTTAAGTTGAAGGCGCTTGGGCGAACCGGCTTGAATAGCTATTTGAGTCGAAGGTCGAGAATACTTCAGGAAATCAGGTCCCTGGGCCGTTGATGCGTCCCTTAGTCAGGCGCTAAATAAAGGTGATATGGAATCGGCCACAACTTACTCGCTTGGATGGCTATTTCAGCGCTTGGTCTCGCGAATTCGTAGTAATCTTGGTCTATAACTGTCTCAACGTCCCTATTTTCTGTTCTGATTTCTGTAAAGCACCACTAATTTTCGTGTTAGCCTTCATCGAAACCTGCTTGAACAGACATTTCCCGTGAGATCCCTACGTCTCCATTGTCAATTAATTGCTAAAAATATCGATAATTAAGCCTGGAAATAGGTATGCCTGAAATCCAATATTGACTCGGTCCAATTGTCTTTGAGCTGCGCATAGATAATTGTAATATTTGAGGCAAAAATCAGAATGTTGATTGACAGCCATCAGATAGTCATCACAATTTCTCGCTTCTCTTATCATAGCCATCAATCGACGTTCTTTCTAATAAATGCCTAATAGTTAGCGGAAAGTATAATTCAGAACATAGAAATGGCGACGAGACCAGGCGGTTAGAAAATTCTTGGGGGAACAAAAAATATCGACGAACCGTCGTTGCTGCGTCAATCTTTGTGCAAAAGGACTCAGCAAGTAGTGTCGATAATGGTGTGATGGATGTCTCAACAAATTGCTGAATAGCATTCGAATGGACGAGTATCTAAAAATCAATTTGCATTGAGAATAACTGTGTCCTTTAAAGGCCTCTGGGACGCTGGGGTACTCAGCCGCAGGGGTTGCGGCTGGCTGCAGAGCGCGGACACCGTGGCGGCGTACATAGGAGCGCCGCGCGGGGAAAGGGGTGCTCAGTCAGGTCAACCCCCAGTTGGTGAGCGTGATATAGTGGATAGCGCTCTGGGCTGTCATTCTCACGCTGCGGGTCCGACCCCGTCCGGTGCAAACGTCTTTTGCCTTTAATACTTGTGCTTCTTCCAACGGAATCCACGTGTTCACTGGCTCATCCATTGGTCCATGATGCATCGTATAACATTTAATGCAAACGATCAACCCGGGCATCTGGAAAATGTAATGGTCACTACCTAAGAGCTTACCTTCTGATTAAACACATCCAATCCAGCTTCTGCCAACGTTCCGTTCGTGGTCTCTTCGAATTCCAGTAATTTCATCAACATATCGCCAACAGGATGACCATCATGTTGACATCGTGCACAACGGTATTTATCTGTACACCAGATTGTCTGAAAACAAGCTGGAATCTAAAGCTTTAATCCTTTAATTAATTTTATTTCTCCCAAGAGTTTCTTTACACAGGCCGTCCAAAACCCCTGAATCGCGAAACGACCTAGTTCGAGGTAATTCGTTTCGAATAAAATGCGCCATTTTTTGTATAAAATAAGTTCTACTGTTTCTTGGATGGTTAGTTCTTCTCGATCAGCCCGTCTGCCAACTACAGGCCAGGGTGAAGTATTTTCGGACACGATTTCCAAATCATACAATCTCGTACAGAACACGGAATAAAATGACTCCTGAAAATCGTAATACTGAAACTACAGTATCAACCATATTACTAACGTGCTTTAGCCCAATTGTTTCCTGGAGAGCTTGTGCCGCAGTTGGCCTGGCTTCTGGCACGCGTCGAACACATCTGGGGATCTTTACTGAAACCGAATAAATTAGCAAACTTTTGGATGAGATCAGCAACACAATCTCGGCAATTTGCTCTTTCCAGTGGGGCACCATGACAAATTCGAGAGATGAGGACAGCGGTATTATTAATGTCATGAAACACTGTCCTAAAACCGGAAGGAATTAAACTTTAGATTTTGATCCCTAATTCTTACCGTCTTTCGATACATTCCCAAAGGACTAGTCCGGCAGAATACAGATCACTAGCATACGTGTACTAAAATAATTTAAACTGACAAATAAATAGAAAGACTATCTGTTGATCATTGTCCGCACCAAATGCTTCTGGAGGGAGATATCGCATCGTGCCAATAACACCGTAACTGAATTTCCTTAGTTTATGCACTTTTGCTCGACGTGTTTACCAAGAATTTTCAGTCTCCTCAGATTTTGCCAATCCAAAGTCGCAGATCTTGATTTCGTAGTTCACACCAAGAAGCAGACTAAATTCTACACTTTGTGCCCAAAATATTATCATATGGGACCGAATTTTCCGGATGGACATCTTGTTTGCCCAGATAGACCAAAGTATCAAATATTGAACAAAGCCCAGATATGACAAGAGCGATTAATAGGTTTATTTCATTACTGGATTTTGACTGGATTATCAGCCTTATAAGTGTCTTACAAACCCCTAGTCCGTGCAGGGCGTACTTTCCCAAGTTCTGGGTTGCAATACCTTTAGGGGCAGCGAAATTTTTTACGAAATTTCAGCGCCGAGGAAAACATTTTTAAATATCAAAATCCGCATGCTAATTAAAAAAAGCCAAAAAACAGTCCAGCGGTTTCGCAAAATAGTTTTAGCGATAACACTTTTATTTTTACACCTATTTTGCTAGAAATTTGTCCGCCCTAGCCTGGGTCCTGAAGCTCAGTAGTGATTTTAGCCCATTCGAGTCCGAAAAGGCGAGCCAAAGCGGGTTTTTGAACCCTGTAACTTTAGTGAACAGGGCTAAAAACATAACTTTAAAGAATTTCGCAATTGATGTGCGCGATGGTAGATTTTGGTTTGCTCAGATAGAAAATATCAAATAAATACATGAACCCATCTTGACAAGAGCAATTGAATATCGTTTATTCACATTGCTGATGACTGGAATTATCAGTCTTATACGATTGAAATACGACGCACGCTCAGAATTAGCGGCAATAAGGGCCTATGCAACGCGACGCTCCGTTTGTCAAGAAATGTATGGGGCCAAACCTTTGTAGCCTTATAACTTTAAAACTAAGGAAATTTTTAAAAAAGCGATTTCCAACTTGGTAGAATGAAACACGGCGATTCCAATGATATCAGGCACTAAAAAAACTGAATTCAAAAAGTATCGAGACGAAGGCGGTTTTTGTTAGCGAATTTGTGAAAAGTGGTTTCTCGGAGGGCTAACTTGCTGGTTTTGGTAGACATTCGAACCGTAAAATTCTACTCTGCAATAATTTATATTGGGTTTTCAATATCATGTCGATTTGAAAAAGTTACAAGAGCTTAAACTTTTTGGCGCCCGCTACGTCCGGCTCCTATCGACGCTTTGCCCCTCCCGGCACATGGCCGTTTTTGGCCTGTTTGATTGGCCGTGCGATAGGTGGGAGCGGGACGGCAACGACGGTACGCAAGAGCGGGAGAGAGAGAGAGAGAGAGAGAGAGAGAACGAGAGAGAGAGAGAGAGAGAGATAGGGGTACAGAGACCCGTCCTTACATTTTTTCAGGTCTCCGCGTTGGCAATATTCAGTGACAATATTTGCAACTTGGCCATTGTCGCTTTCGTAGTACTCGATATATTCGATAATATTTGGATGAGACAGCTGTTGGAGAGTAGCCACCTCTCGTCGTAGATGAGTCGGATGTGGGGGTGATCGAATACGTTTGACGGCTACATGTCTAAATATATTTATTAGACAATCGTACGGGGACGCCAGGCAAGGCAAGGGGCTTCATTTGATAGGGAATTCCAGTATCTCCTAAGAATAAAAAAAAAGAGAAAACCCTCCACCTTCCCATAAATTAGATAGAACATACCGCCCATCTCTGGTTACAAGATATACACTTCCAAAAGAACCTGAACCAAGGTATCGACTTTGTGCTGTTGAGCTCATATTGCCTGGTGTTGCTAGGAACAAGAATGGCACGAATGAATGTGTTCGGCCGATTCACATTCTTATCTCGTTGGGACAGCAGCACGGCAACCCAATTCCTCGGTTTATCCCCGCCCCTCAGCGTAGAATGTAACCACACTGATAAACAGAAGAAAGGCGCTAAGGACCGAAAAATATCTCTCCTGGAAATTTTCCTGGACAATTCATAAGCTACTCTATGACATCGGACAAGCTTTGGAAAGTTCCAGCTTCGGCGAGAAAAACGTGGCGGTATCGTCACTTATTAAAAGCTTCACAACAACAATTTTGGGTTTTTGCGTTCCACCAAGTCAATTTGGAATTTCACTTGTTATCACCAATATACAGCACCGACCCACATCTAATTAGATTTTAATTTATAAGTTGGACCTCTTTGCGGATCAATAATTTGAAAATTGCAATAGCCGGTCTCGTGACGCGAAGGGAAGCGCAGTCATTTCAGCAGCACGTCATGGCTTTATCAGCAATTGCCCCGGCAATTTTCTTGCCGACAAAAGCCAGCACTACTTTCTATGAGGGCAGGCAAGGAAATTCAAATATTTCGCCACCGCCAATTTGGAAAAGGCAGGCGGAACACTTGTGGCAGGCCGTAGAGAGGGGGGCGGGCCTGCCCGAAATCGGTCGAGGTCCGAAAAATTCATAAGGGGGGACCCTTATGATTTTTAGCTACAAAAATTTTTCTGCCTGCGACGCTGTTTCTTACTGTTTTTCAATCAGTTTTTATTTATATAAAGCCCATTTTTTCAAAATTTTTTGCCTGCGGCGCTGGTTTTTCATTGGTGAATCAGTTATTCATAAAAAATTTTCGTCTGCGGCGTTTTTCTGCCGTTTTCGAATTTGAGTGTAGCGAACGCTTTTGTGCTATTTTTTTGCCTGCGGCGCTATGAAAATGAAAAATTCAGTTTGAAATGCTAGGATTAAAGGTGTAAGTATAAACACATGCCCAAAAATACCCCTCAATTTCAATAAAATATTCGAAAAATGAGGCAAGCCGCGCATGGGAGCGAGGAGCCGAAATCTATTTAGTTCATAAATGGGTTGGGGAGCTTAACCCCTTTTTTGTTTGGGTACCCCCCCCCCCGCTCCTTTTTGGATTTTTCCGGATTTAAAAGAATATGCATCTGATCGCCAAATTGAATACCCATCGGAACCGGCGACACTTTTTTGCATAAAAGTTTTAAAAAAATTAAAAAGATTGAAATTTAAAATTTTTTAACAGCCGATTTAAATTGGTTTCGAGGGGGTCTGCGTTTGTTTTTAGTGTGGGTATGCCGCAAAACCTTTTGTCGTCAAAATTCCTTTCCCATCATCGGTTTGGGCTGAAATTTGCAGTTTGGTGAATGATATTTCGGACCGCAAGAAAGTTTTTATCAAAAAAAACTTTAAAAAAATTATATTTAATTTTTGTTAAAATAAATTGCGGTCAAAAAAAAGGGTCATTGATGTCCGTTTGGGCTGAAATTTTGCTCAAATGGGGCATTAAACCAGGGGGAAAAAAGGAAGAAATTGCATCGAAAGAATGCTTCATCTCTGAGATATTATAACTTTTAACCTTCGCCATACGGGGCGCCACCCTCCCCTTTGGCGGCCCCGTCCCTGGCCAGGGCGGGCGGGTCTACCATCCCCAAGAGAGGCCTCCAGTCTCCCCGTTGGCCTAGTGGTTAGCACGCTGTACTGGGAAGTAGAGTGCGGCTTATTCAAACCGGGTTTTAATAAGATTTCCGTTATTCAAATCAAACCGGTTTGATTTGAATACGGGATCCTTATTCAAACAAACCCGGTTTGAATAAGGATTCCCAACTCAAACCAAACCAAACCGGTTTGAATAATTTGAACAAGGTTTGAATAAGAGCCAGTCTCCGAAACGGTCTGTTTTCGGCACCATTTTTGTTTGGCACCAATCCTTTGTGACTTCACTTTAGGTGGTCGCAGCATTCCTGCCAGGTTTTTGGGGTCAGCGGATCATTTCGAGACCTTTTTCTTTCAGCGCTGCCAAGGTTATCCCGACCATTTGGATGCTTGTGAAAGGTTGAATGCCAAGCCTATCGTTGAAAAAGTGCGTAAACCCCGTAAATGATGCCAATTTCATCATTATATGATCACACAAGGTTTTAGAAGGGATGCCTCGAAACTTGCAGCCTATCGTTCAATCTAACCGTATTAACATGCTGATTTGCCTGTTGTTCAAACCAATTCAAACCAACTCAAACCTGGTCGGTTTGGTTTGAATAACGGATCCTTATTCAAACCAAACCGGTTTGATTTGAAAAGCAGATTCTTATTCAAACCCCCTTATTCAAATCAAACCGGTTTGAGTCGCGATTTGATTTGAATAAGCCGCACTCTACTGGGAAGACTTGGCTCCCGAGTTCGAACCCCACCCAAAACATGGTTTTTGCCGATTAGCCCCCGTGCAACCTTATGGTTTCTAGTGCCGTAAAAATTTTTTGAAGTTTTGCGTACAAGGGTTCATCTGAATAAGTATTTCTTGGCTTATTTTACGATCTTAACAATAAGATTGAGGCAAAAAGGGCTAAATTCTCTCTAAGGCTAAAAAGAGTCTTTTTAAAAAAGGGCTTTTGGTTTTCGCAAAAAGAGAGGAATTCTCGTGGCAACAAAAAGAGCTAAATTCCTTTCAAACTCTTAAAAATGCCACAAAATGTGATCAACCAAAAGTTGCTGGCACCTTATTAAAGGGCTGAGAGAGATGGAATTGTTGAAAGAGTCGCACCGGACGGGGTCGAACCAGGGATGGTCCGCCCGCAGTCCGATGCGCTAGCCAGTACACCAAAGAGTCGAGGGAGAGGGGCGGCGGAGGGCCCCCACATACCCTAGGGCGTTTCGCCACCTATACAGAACTGCCATTAGAAATAAAACAATTTCATGGCGATAAAGCTAAAAACTGTTGTGAAAAACCTAGCTAAAGGATAGCAACGTGCTTTGCAACTTTCTAGAGATGTTTTGCTGTCTATGCGCCTCTTTTTCAGCCGAAACAATGTCCCAAAATCAGTATGGCTTAGAACTTGACCGCCTTTTATCCAATCCGGCTCAAATTTTTACCATCAATGCGTATCACTAAGTCCTCGATCTACGGAAATTTTTAGTTGAAAACATTGCTAAATAAAAAAGTTATAGCCAATAAACTGGTTTCTTCAAACGAGGGAGGGGGTTTTGGGGGCTGCGAGGAAAGTGTCGATGGTAGCGCCGCGGCGGTCTGTCACCCCGACGGACGCCGGCCCATCTTCCCCCAGCCCTTTAAAATGGACAGATCGAGTTTCTAGCGGTTTCGGCTTGCAAATAATTTATGTATTATGATCTATTTGCACTTTCTTGAAATTAATCTGTGGACCCGACCTGTGATCTGGGATGGTACCGAGTATATTAAGGTTTTAAATAGCCAGCAATTTTTTGTTGTTCCCGCATTTTGTGGCATTTTTAAGAGTTTTAAAGGAATTTAGCACTTTTTGTTGCCACAAGAATTGATCTCTTTTTGCGAAAACCAAAAGCCCTTTTTTGAAAAGACTCTTTTTAGCCTTAGAGATTATAGCGCCTTTGTTGTCGTGGAAAAGCAAGCAGCAACGACGTGCGTCGAAGATATCGCATTTTAATAATTTTTTGAAAACCTAGAAGATCAAATACACGCGATTCTGGAAAGGTATTTTATTGAACTTAGGTAAGAATATTCGTAAAGAAAGAGATAGACTTCGATTTTGACTCGATTTCTGACGTAAGTTTTAATAATTTGCACGGTCCGGAATGGCGCTTCGGCGCAAAAACTTAGAAACCGCAAATTTCCAATAGGGCGAAATGTCTACCCGGCCATGCGGGCGCAATCCCCCCCGCGCAATTTCCACCTTGTGTCTTGAGTATATCCGTTCGGAATTGGAGCCGTTAATTTGTCAGTTTCGAATTACGCGCCCGTTCACTGGCACCATGCGTGCTTCATGATGAAAAACCCCGCAAAAAAAACATTCCGGGCGGGGGTTGTTCTCAGAATGACGAATCATATCCATCAAAAAAAATCAAAGATCTTGTTACCTTATCCTTCTACTATTTCCTCTCTTTAATTTAAAAAAATCATTTATTCAGCACATGTCATAGAATTCGCTACAATAAGACACATCTGGTAGTGGACCTTTCAAATAGTCGAAACAATTGATATCATCGAATGTTGGTCGATAGTTGACCTGTAAAAAGCGGAGATCTTTTACGGAAAATTCCATTGAATTGCCCTACCATCCAGATCTTCGACTCATAAGCTCCCCATTCTATTTTCGGTGCCACTGTCCGTTTATATGTCGATTCATTGATCTTCTCCGATGTCACTTTCAGTGTCTCATCTTCGGGAATGATTCCCATCTAAATCTATCTTTACACAGTCTTTCAATACTGTTAATGTTGCAAACAGTCAGACATGGTATGTGCCAAAATCGATGAAAATGAATTGGACTGACCTGCGTTTGCTCGTATTTCGCGATATTTGAGGGAGAAGCCATGGAAATATTGAAATGTCTGTGCAATTTTGTATTATAGTGGAAAGAAACAGTTCTACCGATCCGAATCATAGCAAAGGCGTAGAGATATGTTAGGCTGAAATCGATGCTTAATGTTATTTAACAAATACCAGGGTTGAAAAGCCGCTTCGCGACTTTTCAACCCTGGCCCTGTCTGACCCCCTCGTTATCCTTCAATTTGCATAATTTTCCGAAATTGGGATGACAAAAAAAAATGAAAAACGCCCTCTTCGGTCCCTTTATATAGTGGACTCCCCACTTCCGGTCTATGCTAATTATTCCTAACAAAGAAGTGTTCACAAAAACTTAAATTTAATGTCGAAAACAGCTAATTTTGTAAAATCTGATATGTGTGCAGTCATCTCAAGACCGTTGCGCAACTAATGACGTATCATACGTACTTTTAAATTCATCCCCTATCGAGAAATCCCCCGGACAGACAGACGGAAGTGGATGCAAAGTGGCACACACACACACACACAGACACTAATTTTTTATATATAGTAGGATAGTAGGATAATACCTTCTGACGCGGAAGGAGCAGGAGATACCTCCTTTCACTAAATCAGAATGTTCAGTCAAAGATCATAAGCAGTTAACGAAAATAGATCAAATTGCTGTTCTTTTGCGCTGATCTGCTAATGGGACCGATATGTACCGATCCGGCGCCGCTGAAGGCAAAACCTGATAGATTTGTATTTTTAACAACTTTTCGTGATGCTAATTACACTAGCAAATGATCGTCATACTCTGTCCTTCACAACAAATCGCTTTTCAACGAATTTCGACCAAAATTGACGAGTTAGCCGCCGGAATGAAAAACTTTGTAAATCAGGCAAACTAGATTATTTTGCTGCCAAAACAACGCTTTGGAAGGATAAAAAGATGGATAAAAGACGGATTAAACAAATTTCCACCGTTCTCGCGCGAGAATTTACAAATAAAGTTTTAACAATCACTTTGGATCACAAGTAAGCAAAATTTGCCATTTTGCTACTTCCGGGATTTTGTAGACTTGCCGGGCCTTAACTGAAAATAAAAACAACGAAAATCGGTATAATAACTCATTTGAGAGCAATCACTCTGTTTCGAATGGCGCGGCTGCCAGCACACCATCGGCGCGGCTGCCGATGTCGCAACGGCAGCCGTGCCGATGGCACGCCTGCCGGCACGCCGCGCCGGCAAGCGGGCCGAAAAATGGCCGTGGCACGGCTGCCGGCACGCCTAACGTTTATTTTACAGCATATAAAACTAGCATTGCTTATTTTTTTTATTGGTTTTTGACTGGTATTTGTTGCACTCGATCGCCACCATCGTGTAGTTGAAAGGGGGGCAGCAACAACAACTAAATGAGCTTGTTTCCTTCGCTTTCTATTGTTTATAGATCGGAGCTTACTGTTTTTTTCTTGTTGAACCCACGATTAGACGTAGTTTAGGCGTGTAGAGCATCATATAGTATTGCCCTAGTAACGATATTCTATTCAGTTATTGCTGGAGCGGGTTCAAAAAGACTTACTTTCCTCTTCCAGTCTCTGTAGCTTGTAGAATCGCTCATTCAACAGTTAATAAAATATTCCGGCGTCAAAAAGCATCATTTCGGGTTCAACGCCTGAAAAAAGCAGATAAAATTATACTCACCAACAATCATTGTTTGTAACATTAAGGATTCCATATCTTCAGTTTAGCTAAGTTGCCGAATAGCATTGCCGATCGAAAAGTTTCTACCTAAGCTCAGTTTTATTAAAAAAATGTACCTGTAATATCTCCTCAGTTCTGGACCAAACATGCTGAAAAGAAATGAGACTTTTCATGCCTTGTACGTTTGGGCTAAAGGTTTCACCTGCAATCTCGAGCATATAGCAAACTAATTATACCTATACGTAAGTGGGAAGCCGTGTAGGTGTTGGCGCAGTACCTATTCCTTCTTGAAAAACACAAAAATGAGGCACTATAATAAGTTTTGAACAATTATTATGACTAAAACAATACTAGCGCAGGCCAAATTTTTCTAAGTTTGGCGCGTTGCGGCTTCGACAGTGGTCTGCCGGCAGCCGTGCCGTCACTGTGCCGGCAGCCCCAACCCAAACTGCCTTCCAGCAGCCGTGCCAGAAGCTGTGCTAGCATCCGCGCCGAGTTTTGGTGCGCCAGCAACCGTGCAGCAGCGCCAGCAGCCGTGCCGGTGGGCGTTACCGTGCCGGCAGGTGCGCCCCGTGCAACAGAGCAAACCTATCGATCCTCTGGGGGAAGAGGATCTGTCCTATCTTGAGCCTATCCACTCCACGGGCCTATTGGTTTTGTGTTCGCTTGCCACGCTTTAGTTAGCATACAGAATCAACAATCGACCAATCTTGCGCAATAAAACTTCCGTATTCTGAAAATAAGCTGATTTGTGTAAAACTGAGATCAGGAGGGCTTTTGAGGCATCGCCTGTCGTGGTGATTCGTTGGATAAAAAAAGCGCTTTTATCTTGGAACCAGGTGACAAAAGGAAGCGGCTGCCTACGCTAGACTAGTAATAAATACTAGAATAGCGCCCACGCGAAGGCTTGCCACCCGCATCCCTTGTTGGGATAAGACCTGAACCAATAGAAGACGCGCGAACGGCTAATCAGCGGTAGTGTAATGCATTTGTCTGGATAAGGGACACTCTCGTGGAATAAGAGTTTATTAATATACAAGAAATACCGGAGAACATATATAATACAAGTCGGGGAAGGTCTGGGAATAAGGGGAATGCGCTAGGTCTGGACAGGTTGGAGAAATACACTCTGGATTAGGAGCTCGCCGGGGTCACCGGTATCGGGGATGCAGGACACATCACACCAACACCGAATCGCCCTACCAGTCATAGAAATGACCGGCAGCAATTCTCCCAGGAAGGGAGAAATTGCAGCGACTGGGGAAAATGCCCCCTTTCCCCGAGCCGAGGGCGGCCGCCATACGGTCACCCGCAGGGGGGCGCGCGCCGGGACCCAGGGAGAATTTGGCCGCCCGCCAAGTCCGCCTAATTAAACCCTCGTAAGTCCTGTAGAATCGTAAGATTACTACAGAGCTTTCGACACCAGGGTTGAAAAACCGCTTCGCGGCTTTTCAACCCTGGGCTTAAATTTTTGATTGATGATTCAACTTTCTTAAATTTTTGTGTGCACCCATCTCGGGACCATTACGCATCTAATGACGTATCATACGTACCTTAAAAACCTTCCCCTGAGGCTGTAGGTGCGGTACATACTTACGGAAGTTGCATGCAAATATACACACACACACACACACAGACACTATTTTTTATATATAGTAGGATATAGTAGGATTAATGGCCATTTCGTGTGATTCAATGGATCATTTGACGGAATTGATCTGAATTAAATTGACTTAAATTACAGAATTTCGGTAATATAATAAATATTATTAAAAAAAAAAAAAAAAAATTTATTTCGCAAATTTAATTAAATATTCAAATTTTGACATTAAAATTAAATCGAAGTGAATTATTGAAATTAAATAAATTAAAAAATTCAAGCAAATTACTAAAAATCATATGAATAATTTCTGATATTTTCGTGGTAGAGTGGTGGATATGGGATGGTGGCGATGTAATTGTGACTGATTAGGCTCTGAAAATAATCGACACGTATGAATCTCGACAGATAATTCATACCGTATCCGATTTCCCTTGTAGTGTCTAGCTTGCGTAGGTAGTCGCGATGTGGGAAGTGTTCTAAATAAGTTTTTTTTCAAATTTCAGCATTGACCAGTACGCGGGGGTTCAGCGCTGGCCTTCTTCCACCCCACAATTTGAATTTGAATTTGTAATTTTATTGCAAAGTTTGGAAGAATTCCCGGTCGCACGGGCGCACGGACATTAAAAATTTATATATAGTAGATAGATAATTCAAAGATTTTTGGAGTTGCATACCACGAATGAATATTTTTTTAGTAAATTCTATTTCAAATGTTTTAAATCAGACCTTTCAAGTTTCAAAAATGCTGAGAATTACAGTAGCATCGGCGGCCGTGGCTCGCGGCAATAAAAATATAAATATAAATCGATAAAGTGTTTGCATAATTAGGCATTGTTTTATAGAGTGAGTCGTGATTTTTGCGAATCCTGAATATGCCTTGAAGGGATATGGGGGGATGTGTCCATCAAAGAATATGACAGTCGACAAATAATAAGAGAAGGCAGCAGGGGAGGCAGATTGACGCCCCACACACGCACCCAATCACCCGCTGAGATATGCTGCTTTCGCGCGGAAAATTTGCAAAAGCTCGAAAAATGCGAAAAAATTTGCTCGTCAGACTTCCCAAAAGATTTTTAAATGTTGGTAATGTCTGTAAAATGAGTTTAATTTTTAGCGGTAGCAATTTATTCAAAAACATTCTCGTCCCGGATTAACACTGGAAAAGGAAAGGAGTTTCTTCAGCACATTTCATCGAATTCATGACAATGAGATATATCTGGTAGTGGGCCCTTGAGACAATCGAAACAATTGATATCATCGAATGTTGGTCGATAGTTTGCCTGAAAATCAAATGTGGCATTCGGTATCTGGTATTCGACAAATATCTCGCATCCAATTCACCAACCGTCCAGATCCTCGTCTCCCAACTATTCCCTTCTTCTTCCGGTGCCATTGTCCGTTTATATGTCGATTCATTGATCTTCTCCGATGTCACTTTCATTGTCTCGTCTTTTGCCATGATGCCCAACTAAAATTTCGTTTTTTCTTACAGCCTCTGAATACTTTTAATATTTGATTGACAATTACTCGGCATCTTCCAACATGACCCAACATTTATTTGGACTGACTGACCTGCATTTGCTCGTATTTCTCGATATCGGAGGGAGAAGCCATGGAAATATTGAAGGATCTGTACAATTCCCTAGTATAGTGGAAGACAGATGATGTCCTACCGATAGGAATCATACGCCAATCCGAGAAATGTGTCGGGCTGAAATTGGGGCTTAATAATGACATGAAAATAGTCATTACCTTGTTGCAATGGAAGATCCGGAGAGATCGGCTACTACTAAATTAGAATATATAAAAAGCATACACATGTTATTGTTTGTCGCGGACTAATAGATATCGATCTACCGGCCAACTCGAAATCCCCAACTTGCAAAATTCGAGGTCTCTGTCAAAATTCCATGTCGATACTGAGAATTAGCGGCGAGAGATGAGAGACCAATGCAAAATTATGTCTTCCAAATTTCCCGAACAGGCTAATAAAAAGAAGCTACGCGTCTATTGTGAAAATACACGTAAAGTATTTGCTTGGATATTTCCGAGGATATCTCTTGATGATTACCTCCCGAACCATTCCTCTGTAGTGAGCACAATTCGAACATTATATTTCTCCTCAAATTCCCTCTGTTTCTCACCGATAAATGGGAAATGCTGAATGGAAAAATGTAATATAATTTGACGAATTCAGAATACCCAGGGGCCATCGTGGATGGACCAACCCTGATCCCTTAATGTTCCTCCATTCAAAAGTGTCTAAAAGGAATTTTAATCTGCCTAATTAAATAAAATTAAACTTGATATCAAAACTATTCTTAAAAATATCCCAACTCGATTGCCGCAAGAAATTTCTTGGCAATTGAATAGAAAAAGAAGACGATTACCCAACAACATTATTTGTTTCCATACACCGGCACATTCATAAACAGCCATCTATAGAACGGTTTATATAAAAAGGGGGATGTGTTTTACCTCGGATGGATATTCTCGACTGTTTTGAAGTGCAAGCTGGCCGCTGGTTCTCGACAATATTCCCTAAATTCTTTCAAAAACTATTAAAAAATAGAAAAATAGAGGTTGAGAAATTTTCTCGGATGGATTTTCTTTATTGTTTTGAAATGAAATGAAGCATCGGATTCTCGACAATACTCCCTAAATTCTTTTAAGAATGCTATGTTTAAAAAATTACGCAAAAATAGTAATTAAGAAAGGGGAATAATTCCTTCAAAAATGCAAAAACATTACGCGGAATATTGGAGAATGAAGGATATTCATCATCTGGCTGATATCACAAGATTTGGCTGCAGAAAAGGAGATCTGCAGATAATGATTATCTTTCCGGCAATTCCCTAATATGGTTTGTTTTATTATACGAAGATAAAATACCTAATCCCTCAATGAAAGAACAATACACTTCGTGAAGATCCGTTTTTCCCTTCACAAATTGATACTTTGTCTCCCACTCTCCGTTCCTAATTCTGAAATGTGACCTTTTAATATAAATCGCCACGTACCTAATGGTAAGGTCAAATACACCTTCTGATATAAATTCAGCCGGCTGAAATAATGAAACTACACATTTCAAAACTCTCTCACAATCATTTTCCTCTCGATTGCTTTCTTCGCCCATTTTTCTCTTTCATCCACAGTCATTTCTTCTCCCCGTCTCATTTTGTCAACGATTTTCACAAGTTCACCAGATCCTTGGAGCTGAAACTTACATATTTTAATTGTTCTGGTAACTAGTGGTTATGATTTTAACCTTAACCCAGGGTTGAAAACTGCAAAAATGACAAGAAAGAAAAAGAAGATACCTCATTGGAGTCAGGATTTAAGATAGTAGTGGTGGTGCTTGTACCCACAACTGAAATGTAATACGATTGCAGTGAGTAATGGAAAACCTGGTTGAACGGAGGGAGGGTGATAGCGCGTATTTGAAGTTTTTCCTAATTGTAAGGTCGTCAATTCCTCCACGGTTTTCTTTTGTGGGGCTAAAGACAACGAAAACTTTTAGACAACATCAAAAATAAACCTCCTTGGGCGACTACCGACTGCAGTTTTGGCGCTAAAGAGAAACTTTCGAGTCCAATGCACAAAACGAACCTTTTTGAGCCGCAAATTTACGCGACGTATGCAAATCCTTGCCTACAAAAATTTATGAGATCACAGACTCGCCATCTACTCAAAAACAAATGGAGAAAGAAAATTACAGGGTGTCGCAAAAAACGACCCATCTGGCATTTCGCCGTGTTACATCCAATCGATCCCAAAATTGGACCAGAGGTGTATTAGACCCTAAATAACCACAATCCTGACTTGTAGCCCTGTAGCTAAACAGTCGTTCTCGAGCTATAACGAAAATACCGTTTTTTCCGCAATTCTAAACAGTTTTTCGTAGCTTTGGACTTTATGATTTGCATCGACTTCCGGCCGCTAATCCCTTATTTCGATTAAGAACTTGGGTAATTTTGCGATGTAAAAATGGCTTAAATCGAAGCTTATTTAATTAATTTTAGCCTGGAAAAAATTTCATAAGTTAATGAAGACTACCGGATCATTTTCACTTAATGTTTAGGGGGTCTAATTCTACGAAAACCCTATGAAAAATGGAAAATAAAGTTTGTTTTCGTTATAACTCGAGAACGACTGTAGCGATCGGGCTATAACTTAGGATTGTTGTTATCTAAGGTCTGATACACCTCTGCCCCAAATATGGGACCGATTGGATGTAACACGGCGAAATGCCAGATGGGTCGTTTTTTTGGGGCACCCTGTAGATATACGAATAGTGATCCCAATCTGTGCTAGTGTACAAATTTGTATATCATACTATTCGCATATTATTATTTTCATTTATCATATGATTCCCCAGATTTTCCATTAAATTTTTCGCCAATTTCGAGTCAATTTTGAGTCGAGGTCACAATTAATATTCGCATTAAATAAATTTTCTACACAAGGAAACAAACCCGTCTGAACAGTGATCGTCTTCAATTGGGGTGCTTAATTAAAAAAAATTAGAAATTTTCCATTGCTCAGAGCCGAACCTGCTTGAGTCGCAACTTCGTTGGAAGGTCTCGCATACTTATTGAAATCCTTTCCCAGAGCTGTCGCCGCGGATCTCATTTTTGGTGCTAAACGCGTTTTTTTTGGCAGTGTTTGAGGAAAAACCGGCTTGCACGGCTATTTCAACCGATGGTCTCGCATATGCAGTAAAATCTGCTCCCATAGCTGTTTCCACGGTATTTAGTGAAGGCACTAACAAAAAAAGATATCGCCACCGCTTTATTCCAAACCTGCTTGAACAGAAATTTCTGTGGTAAGCCTCACTTCGCCCTCGCCAATTAGCCGCTAAAACTGATTGAATTAACGGCCTAAAAGCAAGTGCGAGACCAGAAATGCGAGTCTTTCCTTGGCAATTTGGCGTTCAAGTTGTTGGAGATAATTGTGGCATTTGGCGCAAAAGTCGTGATGTTGATTGACAGCCATGAAATACTCCGCACAATTTCTCGTTTCTTTCAGCGACGACATCAATGTTTGCACTTTCTAGAATACCGCCATTGACTGCAAAATACAATAACAAACCTGTCTCACAGTTTCGATTTCCACTTGAAAAGTATTTCCCACTTGTGTGGCGAGCGGTATGATAATTTTATCGACCGATTGTTGTATAGCATTTGAATGGACCAGTATCTGTCATATAATTGCTATAAAAATCGCCTCCTATCTAAAAACCTGTGCCTCTTCCAATGCAATCCATGTATTCACCGGCTCATCGTTGAAAAAATGATGTTTTTGGTAGCATCGGATGCAGTTGATCAGTCGGGGCATCTAGTACCAGCCATTAGTGATGTGTATTTACGCGTACATTTTCGCGAAATACTTCCAATTCCACTTCAGCCAATGGTCTGTCTGTGCCCTTTTCAAATTCCCGCAGCTTCATCAACATATCGTCCACCAAATGCTCATTTTCATGACATCGCGTGCATCGAAATTTTTGTGCACACCACGATATCTTAAAATTACTTTTTAGGTGTCAATTTTGCGCTAAAGGAATCTTGCACATTTTTAAAAGTAAGGAATACCATTTCTTCGGCGGAATACATTTCGGGTGTAGCCTCCAGAACGCGATTTTCAGAAGAATGAAAAGGCGATAATGGCTTTCACGCGAAAATCTCCAACGCTCGCTGGCTTATCACTATTTGCATCCGCAAGGAGTGAGCCCGCCCATATCTTTCCGAAAAAATCTTTTTGGCGCTCCGTGAGGTGTAAATTGATAACTTGAATGCACCCGGTTCTTATGCGATGCAAAAGATGTGTAGGAAACGGCTTTTAAATACAAATCTTAGAATTGTTATAAAAACTGCAAAGCAAAACAAATTGTTATGAAAACTAACGGTACAATTCAAATAGTCGGGGGCGGGGGGAGATTAAGTGGGGTCCTCTCCTCTGCCTATAGGTCCACTTCCCCCCGCCCGCCTAAATTCCCCCCACCCCGCCTATTTGAATTGTACCAAACTAACTATCGATTTCATTAACATTTGCCCGATCGGATTTCGAAAAGAATACAAATTCAAAGGTGGCGGTCTAAAAGGAGCCAAGCCTCATTTTTTGCGAACTCGCTATCATATTGTAAGTTTTAGTCGCAGTCCATAATAGCGCTTCCAGCCACAATAATTTTCCGCGAAAATCCAGTAGACGGAAATGTCTCTGCGCCTACATGCCCGCGATCTCGCGCATGGAAATTCCGCATTTTTCCATATGTGTTGGGTATGTCCGATCGGAACTAGGGATCATACGCCAGTTCTATTTCGATGCTTCATAATGGAAAACTACCTAAAAACATTTATTCAGCACAATTCAGTGAATTCACTACAATAAGACATATCTGGTAGTGGACCCTTCAAACAATGGAAACAATTGATAGCATCAAATGTCGGTCGGTGGTTTGCCTGAAACCCCGTCGTGCTATTTCTTATTTAAAAATTTTAATATCCGCTCTCAGGACCCACCGTCCAGGTCCTCTCTCCCAACTATTCCATGCAGTTTCCTTCACGGTCCGTTTATATGTCGATTATTAATCTTCTCCGATGTCACTTTCATTTCCTCATCTTTTGCAACGATTCCCAGCTGAAATTCCGATTATATTTATAATTATCTTATCGTATCTTTATGATTTTTTGTCTCTGAAGAATTTTAATATTCGAATGGCAATTACCCGGCATCTTCCAAAATGGGGCAAAAATTTGCTCGGACTGACCTGCGCTTGCTCGTATTTCGCGATATCTGAGGGAGAACCCATGGAAATTTTGAAATATCTATGCAATTTCATATCATATTGTAAAGCAGACCGACCGATCCGAATCATAGATAAAGTATATGGCTATGTTGGGCTGAAATTGATGCTTAATAATATTGCGAAATACAGTACCTTGTTGCGAGGCAAAATCCATAGATATCGCCTCTCACTAAATCAGAATCTCTGTAGCTAAAAAGAGATTCTTTAAAAAAAAAGGTTTTTGGGTTCGAAAAAAGAGTGAGATTCTCTGATGCATCAAAAAGCGTCGAATTCCCTGACTTCCCAAACCTGAGAAAATGCGAAGGATCAACCAAAAATTGCTGGGTTATTAAAGCGCAGTTTCAAACACCATTCACTTCTAAATTTGAGCATTTGTGCCATTTTTAGCTGTCCTTCGTCACCACGCGGTATCACGGAGTAGCCGCGTGGTTTGCCAGCTCAACGTTCCAAGTGGTTGATTATATTAGCTTTTATTTTTATTAGGAATAGAACAGGAGCATTTCAGTATGCCGAAAATATAAAAAATTGAATTGCAAAAATTTAGGGAGGTTTTCCTAGGTGCCAGCAATTTTTGGTTGATCCTTCGCATTTTCTCAGGTTTGGGAAGTCAGGGAATTCGACGCTTTTTGATGCATCAGAGAATCTCACTCTTTTTTCGAACCCAAAAACCTTTTTTTTTAAAGAATCTCTTTTTAGCTACAGAGAATTTTGCTCTTTTTGACCGAACTATGTTCTTACAATATTTCACTTGCGTGCATAAGAGTTTTTTTTTGTATCTGGCGGCGGGAACAGGGGTTATTTTTATTATTCCCGCGTAGGGCAGATGTCGCTATCATTATCTGCCCGACCTCAAACGAGTCCCGACTCTGCGGCGCACTAATGCGCGACAAAGCCGCTCTCCACCACACTTAATCTTTATGCAAAAGAACTGGAGCTATCTATAATAGAACAAGCAACACAAATACGCTTGCTACTTAATTCTTATCGGCTCAATACGACATTTCGGAAAGCTTAAAATTTGCGCTAACCCATCTAGTCTGCATATCTTTCTTCTTGGGGATTGTGTATTTACTCGGGGCTTTTACCCAGGAAATGATGATTTCCATCGTAAGAATAGTTAGGGCCTTGCTATAATAACCGTACATCATGGTCAGACGCCTTATGCTTTTTACTAATTGCATTATTTCCCTTTCAGCGCTTCATACCACGTATTATTATGATTTTTTTTTTGTCTGTGGCGCTGACCCTAAATAGCCAAAGCCAAAAATATCGGGTTGCGGATGGGACCGCTCGTGGTGATTATCGTAAAGATTGTTCCTCGGTGCTAAAATCGTCCTATCCAAACCAAATAAGTTTGATAAAAATATCACAAGTGGGGTTTGTTAATATTGGCGGGGGAGGGGGAGACGAGATAGTGGGCTATTAGTGGGGAGGGCAAGGAGAGGCCCAGACAGAAAGGGCGCGCGCCCCGTATTGCCACCTCAGATTTTCACGTAATCCGGCCATATCTCAACGTAGAACGTTTATTTTACGATAATCTCTTCAGTTAATATTAAAACAATGTATATTGCATCACTATGAGAAATTTCAGCGCCAACGGACTTCGACAAGATACCTTTTGACCCCAATTTAAATTTGGAATTTCAAAGTTAAATTAAAATTTTTTGAAGACCTATTTTGAAAAAAACGCTTCTTCCTCACCGAGATTAGCATTAAGCCAATACCTGGGCAAATTTTCAGCCAAAACCGTCCATGGGAAGGCACTTTTCGACGACTACAAAGGTTTTGCGGATACACAGACATCCTGACAAACGCAGACCCCCCCCCTCTCAGTACAAAATAAAACCGCAATTAAAATTCGAAAATTAACTTTTTTGAAAATTTAAAAAGCTTATGTGATGCAGAAAATGCGGCCGGTTCTGGTGGTATATTTAGTTTTACGATCCGATGCATGGTTACCGCTCAAACCGGTAAAGGTCCCAAAAGAGCCGCGTGGGGGGTACCTCCAAAAGGGTTCGGGTCCCTAACCCGATATCCAAACATTTCAAACGTGGACTCAGGGACGAAAAATTGTCTTATTTGCGCGTCTAATAGCATAAAATGTGCTGACGAGGTCAATTCCACAACTTTCAAATTCATCTCTATCCAAATTCGATCAACCAATTTCAATACGTGGACTCAGGGACGAGGGATGAGAGGACATTTCAAAACGCTATTTTCCAACATTCAGAAACATACTAACAACGAAGCTACACGTTTCTTTTGTGGAAATCCACGTACAGTATCTGCTTGGATATTTTCGAAAATCTGCCCGTCTGATGCTTACCTCTCGTTCCCTTCCACCGTAATCAGTACAATTCGAACATTATATTTCTCCTCAAAAGCCATCTGTTTCTCACCGATAAATGGGAAATGCTGAGGAGAAAATTGTGATATAATTTGATGAATTCATAATACCCAAGGGCCATTGTGGAGATGCAATCCCGAAGAATTAGATGTCCCTCCATTCAAAAGATTCTAAAAAGAATTCAGATGGTGCCGTATGTTTATTTTCCTTATTTACGTGTATACTTCGAATGACAAATGATGAGAAGTTGATCCCATCCTCGCTCAACGAAAAACCTATTGATCACATTACAGAATGTATGGTAAAGGCTTTACTTCTAAAATTACTCAGGTTCAGTATCTAAATTGCTCAATTTCCATCGGATTCCCTGCTACAGCATTGATCTAGCCTCGAATTTTTGCGGAATTTGGACCTTTGGCATTCAAGATACAGGCGATTTCCCAAGGTGATCACTTTTTGACCGCTACCGTATGTATGTATATTAGGCCCCAATTTGAACACTGTTCTTGAAAAACATCCCCAGGCAATAACCGCAAGAAATTTCTTTACAAAATACAAATACAAAGCAAAATACAGAATAAGTAGGAAAAGAAGACACTGACCATTAAACAATAGCTGTTTCCATACACCGGCCCATTCATAGACAGCCGTCTGTAAAACTGTTGATATAAAAAAGGAGGTGGGGGAGAATGTTTACCTCGGTTGGATGATCAGTATTGGTGGAAAGTGAAAGCATGCAACGGGTTTTCGACAATACTTCCTAAATTCACCAATGTTTTCAAAAAATTACGTGAAAATAAAAAGTAAGAAGGCGGGATTAGTTGTCTTGAAAAGCAAAATTTTACGCGGAATGGTGGAGAATGAAGAATATTGATCATCCGGATGATATCACTAGATTTGGTTGCTGAGAAGGAGACCCACAGCTGTTGATCGTCCTTCCGAATATTCCCTAACATTCTTTTGTTCTTTGTAGATGAATATAAGATACCTAATCCCTCAATGAAAGAACAATACACTTTCTGAAGATCCGTTGTCCCCTTGAAATCCTCGGACTTCCACTCTCCTTCCCTAATTCTACAGCTTGCGCTCTTTTAATAGAAATCGTGAAGTTACCCGATGTAAAGTCGCAATCCATGCTCCGATGTGAATTCAGCCGGCTGAAATGATGAAACTACACATTTCAAAACTCTCCTCACAATCATAATCTTCTTGACCGCCTTCTTCACCCATTTCTCTTTTTCGGCCACTGTCACTTCTTTTCCCTCTCTCATTTTGTCGATCATTTCCACAAGTTCTGCTGAAGCTAGTTGCTAAATTGTTTTAGGGTATTGTTGTAGTTTTATATTGTTTTAGGATTTGAAGCAAAAATAATCCTCAGAAAAAGGCACTTCATTTCTTCTGCGTTTCCGGCAGTTTACTGAATTGAAGATATGATACCTCGTGGATGTCGGCTTCATAGAATGTCTCAGAATGGGTCGTCTCCGGAACTACAGACCAATAACTGGTGCTCGAAAGAATTCTAACCTGCTTGAACGCCCATTTCTGTCGCAATTCCTACTTTCCCATTGTCAATTAATTGCTAAAAGCACGAAATATAATTTTTCGTATCACCAGACCTGAAATCCCGTATTTGCTCGGTCGATTTGCTGTTGAACATCACGAAGATAATTGAGATAATTGAGACAAAAGGAGTGATGTTGATTGACAGCCATCACATATTCTGCACAATTATTCGTTTCTCTTATTGTTGCCATCAAATTCTGCACTTTCTGAAATCGCCCTTTAGAAAGGGGTTTCCGCCAGATAATACGAACCCCAAACGCAGCGTCGATTTTTAGCCTAAAAGCGTCAGAAAGAAGTGTAGCAAAGTGGTGTGATGATTGTATCGACATAACGTTGGATTGCATTTGAATGAACGAGGACCTGTATTAGGCAATTAGAGCTTGTACGGTCTACAGATTCTTTTACAAGATACCTGTGCCTCTTCCAATGCAATCCAAGTATTTTCCGGTTCGTAATTGAAATGGTGATATTTCTGATAGCATTTAATGCAGTTGATCAGACGAGGTACCTATAAAAATAATGACAAAATTGCTTCACCTTCATTAGCTCACATTTTCACGAAACACTTCCAAATCCACGTCGGCCAGCAGTCTACCAGTATCATTTTCGAATTCTCGCCTTTTCATCAAGATATCATCCACAGGATTGTCATTGTTATAACATCGTGTACAACGGTATTTCTCGTTACACCATGATATCTCAAAATTACTGACTTATAGCATTACCAGCAATAGCTGTTTAACAATAACATTAGCAGCAAAAAGTCCTTATAGAATGCTTCGAGGACGATGCCCGTTTTACAAGAAAAACGGTAAGACTTTACTTTACCCCCCCCCCCAGCCGATGAATCTCATTTCGGTATTTTTTCGAGATTTTTGCAAGGGCATCGAAAAATATATTAAGAGTTTAAGTTTAAGCCTACAATAATGTAAAATAAAAAGTGAAAGCCAAAACATTCCGGGTGGCGGGGGTAAAGTCAAGTGTAGCCAGCAAAACAATTAAACCTACCATATCTTCGATTAAATACATTTGGCTGAAAAATATCGAGGAGACTAGCAAGATGAAAGTGGTTTCCCCAAAAAGAGGTTGACTTCCCCCCACTCATCATCATCTAGCCCCGTCCATTATCTTGCAGCGGAAATTGTGGCACCCGGCTGGGGGGAGGAACAATCGATATCTTGGATTCAAGGTCGTGAAAATGCTGGAAGGACAAAAAAAATGGGTGAGAATAGATAGTTGCTCCAATACGCTGTTCATTAACCCTTTGATGACCTGACCTATTTCGGGGGAATCTGTCCTTTCTCAAGCGCCCGATCCGGCGCCGCTGAAGGCAAAACCTGATAGATTTTTATTTCTAACAACTTTTCATGATGCGAATTACACTAGCAAATGATCGTCATACTCTGCCCTTCATAACAAATCGCTTTTCAACGAATTTCGACCAAAATTTGACGAGTTAGCCGCTGGAATGAAAAACTTTGTAAATCAGGCAAACTAGATTATTTTGCTGTCCAAACAAGGCTTTGGAAGGATAAAAAGATGGATAAAAGACGGATTAAACAAATTTCCACCGTTCTCGCGCGAGAATTTACAAATAAAGTTTTGACAATCACTTTGGATCGCAAGTAAGCAAAATTTGCCATTTTGCTAATTCCGGGATTTTGTAGACTTGCCGGGCCTTAACTGAAAATAAAAACAACGAAAATCGGTAGAATAACTCACTTGAGAGCAATCAAACCTATCGGGCCTCTGGGGGAAGAGGATCTGTCCTATCTTGAGCCTATCCACGCCATGGCCTATTGGTTTTGTGTTCGCTTGCCACGCACAAGGCCCGGGTTCGATCCCCGGCTCTGACAGGGCTTTTTTCAGCCAAGGCCGGGAGGTGAATGTTTATTTAAGGTGTTTTGAGTAGTAAAAAATGAAAATCAATCGATTTAGTTAGCCTACAAAATCAACAATCCACCAATCTTGCTCAATAAAACTTCCATATTCTGAAAAAAAGCTTATTTGTGTAAAATTAAGATAAATAGGGCTTTTGAGGCATCGCCTGTCGTGGTGATTCGTGGGATAAAACAAAGAGCTTTTATCTTGGAATTAATGGCCATTTCGTGTGATCGATCATTTGACGGAATTGATCTGAATTAAATTGATTTAAATTACAGAATTTCAGTAAAATAAATTTGCTAAAATCTCCTTCGAAGATTATTGTGATTTTGATATATCAATAAAAATATAATTAATAAAAATTTAAAATTGTTAATATTGTTAGAAAATTTCAGCGTTTAAGAAATTTATTTCGCAAATTTAATTAAATTTTCAAATTTTGAAATTAAAAAATTAAATCGAAATTAATTATTGAAATTAAATAAATTAAAAAATTCAAGCAAATTACTAAAAATCATATGGATAATTTCTGATATTTTCGTGGTAGAGTGGTGGATATGGGATGGTGGAGATGTAAATTTTGGCAGGCTCTGAAAATAATCGACACGTATGAATCTCGACAGATAATTCATACCGTATCCGATTTCCCTTGTAGTGCCTAGCTTGCGTAGGTAGTCGCGATGTGGGAAGTGTTCTGAATAAACATGACAAATTAGGGTGTTTTTTTCAAAAGGGAAT
>JBBGBA010000291.1:85000-129646 GCA_038088335.1 Mesorhabditis sp. LJ9110
AGACCTGTCTATTGATTGCAAAAGTCGGATAGCCAAAAACAAGCGAAACAATTTCGTTACAGTCAAAAATCAACCCTGACCCAACTCAGGCCCCTCTATCGTACCCACTTAAAAATGTATTACAAAATCAACGCTGGAAGGAAAATTTTCTTTTAGCAACTTTTCACATTCTAGGCCTTTGACAAAATTAGGTCCGTTGACCAAATCAGAGAACTATACACCTAAAAGTCGCAAACCACAATTTTATCATTTTTACTATGCATCTTGAGGACAGCTGAGTCATAATAAATTTCCGGCTGATAAAGGTAAATAAACTACAGCTGCGACCGTTATTTGTTGTTTCTACATAGCTCCAACGTTTTTGACACGCATAGGTGCCCGAATCAGGGTTTTCGAGGCCGGCCGAAATCGAACTCCAAGGGGTTGCGTGCCAAGCCCACCCCCATAAGTCTCAAGTTGTACATGAAACAAAAATTTTTCAAGAATGCCAGGTTCTGTTATTTTGGGAACTTGGAAATAGCGCTAGTGGCTACATATTGGCAAAATAACACGGCCCACCGTGCTTTCTTAAATTTTTGAGGGCCTTCTGTAAGTGCTTCGATATATATGCCTCACCCTGTACACGTAAAGTATTTGCTTGGATATTTTCGAGGATATCTCTTGATGCTTACCTCTCGTACCCTTCGTATGTAATCAACACAACTCGAACATTATATTTCTCCTCAAAAGCCTCTGTTTCTCCCCGATAAATGGGAAATGCTGAGTGGAAAAATGCAATATAATTTGACGAACTGAGAATACCCAGGGGCCGCTGTGGATGTTATGTCCCTCACCCACTGATGTCCCTCCATTCAAAAGTTTCTAAAATGAATTTTTATCTGGTTATCTATTCTCATGATTTACCTGTATACTTCGAATGATAAATGATGAGAAGTTGATCCCATCCTCTATCGACTCAGCGCCTGTTGATTATACAGGGGTCGACGCTTGCATGCGCCGGATTAGCGTGGCTGGCCACGCTCTTCCGGAGCGTAGAGTACGCTGCGCGCGTGGCCCGAAACACTTATGCAAAGTTTCAAAAGATGCAAAATCAACATTTTCTAAGGACATGGATACGTAAAAATCGATAAGTTTTCAAGAAGTTAAGTATCAGAAGGTTAAACCACTACCTATAATGTTTATTTATGAAAAATTTCAACAGGCACTTGATAGTTATGTATCGGTAATACATTTTAGCAAATAGAAATCATAGATGTATAGCCTTTCAATTTTTGATTTGCATCTCGAGTTAAAGTGCGAGCGTGAAAAATCACGCATAAAAGCGCCGCATAAGCGTGGCCTCCACGCTCCGGAAGAGCGTGGCCAGTCACACTTATGCGGCGCATGCAAGCGTCGACCCATGTACAGGGTGTCCCAAAAAAAACGAACCATCTGGCATTTCGCCGTGTTACATCCAATCGGCCCCAAATTTGGATGAGAGGTGTATCAGACCCTAAATAACAACAATCCTGACTTATAGCCCCATAGCTATAGTAGTTCTCGAATTATAGCGAAAAAAACTTTATTTTCCATTTTTCATAGGGTTTTCGTGGAATTAGACCCCCTAAACATTAAGTGGAAATGATCCAGTAGGGCTTCTTTACCTCAAGAAATTTTTTCCAGACTAAAATTAATTAAATAAGCTTCGATTTAAGCGATTTTTACAACGCAAAATTACCCAAGATCTTAAGCGAAATTAGAATTACAGGGAAGTCGATGCAAAACGATGCAAAGTCCAAAAAGATAGCCGAAAAAACTGTTTAGAATTCTGGGAAAAACAGTATTTTCGTTATAACTTTAAAACGACTGTAGCTATGGGTCTATAAGTCAGGATTGTTGTTATTTAGGATCTGATACACCTCTGGTCCAAATATGGGACCGGTTCGATGTAACACGGCAAAATGCCAGATGGTTCGTTTTTTTGGGACACCCTGTATACTGTTGATCATATTGCAGAACTTATCATAAAATTTTCACTTCAAAAATTACTCAAGGCAGTCCAATGAAAGATAACATTCTGGATTAAACTTGTATATCAAAACTATTCTTAAAAATATCCCAACTCGATTGCCGCAAGTAATTTCTTGGCAATTAAATAGAAAAAGAAGACGATTACCCCACAACACTAGTTCTTTCCATACACCGGCACATTCATAAACAGCCATCTGTAGAACGGTTTATATAAAACCAGTGGAAAACGAGCTTGCGGCCCTTTTCCACTGGCCCCCGTCGCCTGCGGCGCAAGAGCCTGACTCTAAACATTCTCTGGCCTGCGACGCTAGCTACTGGTTTTTCTCCAGCATATGGTCTGCGGCGCTAGAGCGAGGGACTGGCCGAAATTTCGGATACCGAGAGCCTCGAAATATGTTTTGTTGTTGAACTATTAAAAAGCAAAAAGGTATATGCGCCGAGGATCCGAACCCTCGACGATGCGCACGGTAGAGCGGGCGCCAAGGCACTATGCCATAGGGGGCATGATAAGAAATCCTGGCCTTGAGTACCCTATCCATGAGGACGGGCGGGGTTCAACCCGGGAGGGAGGACTTCTGGTAACTTTACAAAAATCACTTTTTTTTGGGCTAAATGCGATGAAATTCGTAAAAATAATAAAATGCGCGTGATCCCCACTATCGAATACATAAGTGGTCCAAGTTACAGAACGAAATTCCATCAGGGCTTCGAGTTATGGCCCCACAAGGTCGTAGCCCATTTTTTAAAGGGCTGCCGACGGCATGGGGATTTTTCCAAAAATTGGCGGAAACCCAAAGGGGGACCCCGGGAGGGCGGAATTTTCTTTCCCGGAAATTAAAGGGGTCGGATCCCCTTTAAGGTTTCCCTTTTTTAAGATTTTTTCCTCCCCAAAGGGGGGTTTGTTGGAAAAAAAAAAAAATTAAAAATTTTTTTTAAAAAATGCGGGGAAAAGGGGGGGTTTTTTGGTGGTCGCCGGGGTTTTGAACAAGGTGCGGACGTAGCATTTCAGCAGGCGTCGCTTGATGGGCTGCCCCCCCCTTCCAAATCGAGGCGCCTGGGCGCCGCGCCTGCCCGGCGCCCCGATTTCGAAAAAGGGGCTCGCACCATCCGAAAAGGCAGGGCCCCCGTGGACGAAGCCTTATTTTAGGCTAAAATGGGCTGAATGAATTTTTTTACCAAAAAAAAATTTTTAGCAAAAAGGGCTTTCCGGCGCTTTTTGACCAAACGATATTTAGAACATTTCTGGATTGTTTCCGACAAGAAAAACGGATTTTAGCCGAGGACCATAAACGACATACCCCCTACCCCTTTTATGGTCCCCGAATTTTAGCAAAAAAAGGTCTTTTTAGCCCTCAAAAACTTCTTTCCGGCGCATTTTTTTACTGAATACTACATTTTGATCATTGCTAGATCGATTCCGACCCGAAAGAAAACACTTTGCGGGCGAGGACCATAAAGGTAAATCAAGCCACCATTTTGTTTGTAAAATCGTTAAATACAGGAATTTCCAAAAACAAAAAATGCGTTTCTGGCAAATGTGTTTCTACACCTCCATGCCAAAATCAGCGAAATTCGGCCTGACGGCCGAGAAATCGGCTGCACAGAAAACAGACATACTCTTCTCGCTTATAGGATAGGAAGAGGGGATATGTTCACCTCGGATGGATATTCTTGACTGTTTTCAAGTGCAAGCCAGCCGCTCGTTCTCGACATAACTCCCTAAATTCTTTTAAGAATGTTACGTTTGAAAAAATTACGTGAAAATAAAAACGAAGAAAGGGGGGTTAATTCCCTGGAAAAAGCAAACAAAACCATACACGGAATATTGGGAAGAAGGATATTCATCATCCGGCTGATATCACAAGATTTGGCCGACCAGAAGAACAATACGATCTCTTGATCTTCTTTCCGAATATTCCCTAATATCCTTTTGTTTTATTCTACAAGATATAATACCTAATCCCTCAATGAAAGAACAATACACTTCGTGCAGATCCGTTTTTCCTTTCACAATTTGATGCTTGAAATTCCATTCTCCGGGGTCGTCAGTTCTGAAACTTGCGCTCTTCTAATATAAATCACCACGTACCCAATGTCAAGTTGAAAGCCATCCTCCGAGGTGAATTCAGCCGGCTGAAAATGGAACTACACATCTCCAAATGTCTTCTCACAATCATTTCCCTCTCGATCGCTTTCTTCACCCATTTCTCTCTTTCATACACAGTCACTTCTTTTTCTTCTCTCATTTTGTCGACCATTTCCACAAGTTCATCAGAAGCGTGCTGCTGAATCAAAAAATTGTAAATACTAGCCTCCGAATTGTGACAAAGCTGCGTATCTGTCCGGAAAAAACTAAGGAACTGATTGTCATCCAAAAATTGTCTCATACCTCGTAAAAATCAAGCTCGATCATGGTGGCGGCGCTGCTCATTACGGGTTCTAGAATTCAATTAAAAGTCTATTGGAAGTGAAGAACCTGCTTGAAGCCAATTTCTGTCGAAATTCCTACTTTCCCATTGTCAATTAATTGCTAAAAACACCAAATTTAATTCAGAGTATCGCAGACCTGAAATCCAGTTTTCATTCGATGCATTTGCCGTTGAATATCGAGGAGATAATTTTGATAGTTTTGTGAAAATTCGAATGTAGATTGACAGCCGCCACGTATTCAGCACAATTTCTCGTTTCTCTAATTGATGCCAACAGCAGATGCTGTTTCTAGAACACAAACAATAATACAAAATATAAAATTTACCTCGCGCAACGCTTCAATTTCCTCCCCAAAAGCATTTGCCAGCTTTGTAGAAAGTGGTGCGATGTTTTCAGCGACCCAATTCTGATAGATTTGAATGAACGAGTATCTAATGATACATTGCTTTTATAAATATTTCTCTGAAACCTGGGCCTTCCAATGCAATCCATGTATTCACCGGCTCATCGTTAAAAAATCATGTTTTTGGTAGCATCGGATGCAGTTGATCAGTCGGGGCATCTAGATTCGGGTATTACGTAGCCCTTATGGACTTACATTTTCACGAAACACTTCCAAATCCACTTCGGCCAACAGTCTTCCAGTGTCATTTTCGAACTCGCGTCTTTTCATAAAGGTATCATCCACAGGATTGTCATTGTTATAACATCGTGTACAACGGTATTTTTCGTTACACCATGATATCTAAAAAATTACTTTCAGTTAAACTCGAGGAAGCTGCCCGCTTGCTAAGAACATAGTGACACATACCATATCTTCAACTGAATACATTGCTCGGGAGTCTTTCAGCTGAAAAATGTCGAGAAGGCTAGCAAAGTGAAAATGGCTTCCAGAAGAAAAAGCTTGTTGCCCCGCTTATCAGAATTTTGTCCCGCCCATTTTCTTGCAGCAAAAATGTGTGCCACCTCGTCAGGGAATAATCGATATGTTGAATCGATTCTCTACGCGACCGCAAAACATACGGATCGAAAGATTCTAGAGTCAAGAGACTAATCTGGTTTTGTAGTTTTAGCATTTTTTACAGGATTTTGTTCGAAAAGTACGTGGAGAAAAAAACACAAAAATAGACGCGATACTAGAAAGGCATTTTGTCGAAATTGGGTAGAAATAAGGATAGCGAACGGACCAATCCTTCATTTTTATGAAGTCGCAATTTCTATTGTTAGCTTGCCTAAAAACGAAAACCATGTAGCGAATGCGCCTATTTGGAAAACTCTGGGGCTTTTCTGGCATAAAAGCTTCCTAAAAATCCTCTGCTAGCTTGCTCGGCTCTGCAGGGCGGCAAAAAACAATATCTGATCCTGAAAAAAATATAAGCGCCGAGCAAAATTTAAGAAATTTAATTTTTAAGTTCCTTGCTAGGTTGCCAGGTTCTCTGACCTAAAAATTAGGGCAAGCTAGCAGATTCATTAAAAAGAACAATTTCAGTTGCCGCAAATAATCCGAAATTCTCTGCTAGCCTGCCCTCGAAAATCAAAATCAGACCTCAGACATTTTAGCATTTTCAGGCCCGCTGTCTGATTTCTCAAAGCTGGCGCATTCCCCCTCGTCTACAATGCGAGTCGATAGGCACAAGCGGCAATGTGATGATATGGGATGTGCACCACCTCCACTCTGTATTATGTCCGGTTCGCGTTTGGTCTCGTCAATTGATGTTCGGGAAAACGCTGAAAAATCTTACTGAGTTTTAGTGTTCTGAAAATTTCAAAATTCTGATATTCTAAAAATATTCTATTTTTGTAGGCATGTTGTGCGGCGCCTCGCCCATCTCCCCCTCCTCTGCTGCCTCTCCCCTAACCCAGTCCCTCCATGCCCATGTGCACCCCCACCACCACCACCATGTTGTCAAGCACCAGCACCCATGCCAAGCTGTCCCTGCTCTGCACCACCATCACCCTATATTCAGGTAGGAGAGAGGGAGAGAGAGAGAGGGAGAGAGAGAGAGAGCAAAAACAACGATAGATCCACCTTTTTCAGACAGTAATCTGCTGCAAAGCTTCCCCAAGCCCGGCAAATCCTTGTTGCCAAGCCCTGGCTCCTCCAGCCCCACCACCACCACCTCCGTGCTGTTTGGTCGGTTAAAAATCAGAACTAACCATATTTTTAGCTAGATATTTGACAAGAGCGATAATTGGCGCAAAAAAGTTGAATCTTCAGCTCAATTTTGTTAACTTGACGTCTGAGCGTGCTTATTTTTTACCAATAGATTTTCTGACCGACAATTTACAGTTTTCGATTAAAAAACCTCTCAAAACTCTTGCAGAGATTAGAAAAATTATATGTTTCAGGCGGCTCCATCCCCGGCGAACCCGTGCTGCCAGCCAATCCAACCTCAGCCATGCCAATGCTCGGTAGCCTTTAAAATGAATAGAGTTATCTCTTTATTTAGATCAATGATTATGATTTGTGTATTTTTCTCTTTAGGCCCCACGCCCGGTGCCGTGCCGTTGTTCAGCGCCGGTGATGGAATGCCCCGGTTGCGCCCCACCACCCCTTCGATGCCCTGTGGCTATTCAGTGCCGGATCGGGTAAAAAATTACATAATTCTGTTTTCAGAAAAGTTAGACATTTTTACACGTTAATTCATAGTTTCCTCAAATACCACCCACTGCTCATGCGTTTGCAATTTCCCAAAAAAAACGGAACTTTCAAGCTATTTACAATCGGGCGACAACTTCAGGAACTCATTTTGCCGCGTTTTCTCGCAAAAACGAGTTTCCAATAACTTTTAACGACCTCATCCACCCTACCCCAATAGGCTAATTCCTCTTTTTCAGTTTCCGAATGCGTCGCGACATCCACCACTCGGTCATGAAAATGTTGCACCATTTGTAGATGGCTATTCTAATGGGAGACGGGTCTCTTTTTGTTATATATTTTTATTCGGTGTGTCTTCAGAGCAATAAAGAGTTCTATCAAATTTGTGTGGCGGCCAGAAAACAGGTGATGGGGCGGATGAGCGTGATTAGGTTTATTTTGGACCGAAATGGCAGGAGCAAACCCCTCAAAAATAACATTACCAACGAATTAAATGTAATTTTTGGGATTATGGTATGTCAGCTTCGATAAATATCTATTTTAAAGACTATTTTGTGCTTATTTCTACACATTTCCATCGAAGAAACGTTCAATAGATGGTGTTTTCGCTTTTTCTCGGGCTATACGGCTTCCAAATTAATTTCTCAGCTTTCCGGAAGCCCCATGTCGTAGGCGTGACTTTTCCTCCTGGAGTAACACACCCGTTCGTAGCTCATCAAAAATCCCAAACACGAAGATACCACATTTCTCATCATTGATCCCACTGGAGTGAGTCCATTTCCTCGATTACACGCTTTCCTATTCAAAGAAAACTGAAAAATAACCCATTTTATGAATTTTTGGTCCTACTGTACTCCAGAATAGTATATTTTAAACTTTGCTGCGATAGAAAAGCCTTTGCGTTTTTTTTTCTAACTCCAAAATTCACAAAATTGTGATTTTTTTGATGGTCAAAATTGTACTTTTAAAATTCACCATAATTAAGTTATAGAAGCAATACTAAGTAAACAAATACCTGCCCGGTACTCCCCGGAAGTTCTTCTATCAATCCCCAAAAAAGCAAAAAATTTCGACCACGGCAGGACTCGAACCTGCAATCTTCGGCTCCGGAAACCGACGCCTTCGCCATTAGGCCACGCGGCCACCGGGGGAGGAGAGGGAGGGTCTTGACCCCACGATGGCACCCAACCGGCATCACAGGGCACTCGCCGGTGACTGGTTTTTCAATGTCAATGCGCGTTTTCAGAACGAAATGATGATCTGGGGTATTATACTATTCAAAAACAGATGGAAAAGTGATAAATGGGACTGACAAATATTTTCTATAGAAGATTGGGTCCGACGGGCTTTTCAATAGGCTTTTTACCGGGGAGTTGATTTTTGGTGGTACTCCTAACTTTTTATAATAGTTTTTCGCGAATAAATTGTAATTTTGAAGGTTTGCGGTAAGAAATCGCTTAACTGGGTGTCAGTTAAGGTATTCAAACAGTTTTCGAGACACCAAAAGCAGTGGTCGTGTTTTTGATAAAGATTTGCAGGCCATTTAGCCCAGAAATTTCAGTTTTGAAGAAAGTTTGGCTCGAATAAACCGGGATTTTATACGTGTTCTTTCTGAAAACTATTATCTGACCGCCTGTTAAGGCATTCCTCTAGTTTTCGGGAATCAAATAGAAAGTTGTCAAATTTCTGCGTTGCAAGAGGTTTTGCAATGATAATTTGATTATTGGCCTGGAATTTACAGTTTTGAAGACAGTTTGGCAAGGATTGACCGTAAATCTTATAGGTTTTTAGTAAAACTATCAACTGGCAACCAAAGATCATTTTAAAATAGGTTCGAAGCTAGTTTTAAACGATCAACCCTTATTTTTAGCTCCAGACGATCAATTTTTTCAAATTTTTTTTTTGAAAACAGTTCACCCGGCAGACAGTTTAACTTTTTGCAAATTCGCTGCCGAACCGGTTAATCCTCGAGGAAATTGCCGGCTAAAAGGGCCATTTGGGTGAGACATCACTCGGCAAAAAGAAAAAGGAAAACAGAACGAGCCCGATGCGGGGCTAGAATTGACTGCCATTTCTGGCAAGTATTTACCCAGTCCAAACTCAGAGCCTCTATCCACTCAGTCGACGTTCTCGCCCAAAAAGGCCCACAATTTTTTATTTACTCAACATTTTGTGACGCGCCGTTGAGCGAATATTTTATTTTTGTTGTTTTTCATGAAAACTACACTAAAAAGTAGTAAAATCTGTTTTCAGTTTTAGTTTTTGTTTTGCATAAAAATCTATTGTTTATTCTTTTTAACTGTCATACAAACTACAATTTACACCGCAAAAACTAGAAATGTATCGATTTTGGTGGATTTAGTCTAATTCCCGGCGCCAAAACGAACGGAATAAACTTTGTGTCATCGATTTTAACGTTAGTTTGATATGTTATTTGGCTTCCTGGCATCCATTTTATAATTTAATACTTATATTTTGAAGAATTTTAGTCAATTCAATGATTTCCATTCCAGGGCCCTCAATTTCCAAAGAAGAATGGCCCCCCTTCGCACCTCCTATAAAAGCGTGCCTGCCATCCCCGGGGTGAGTGATACTTCCCATTTTCAAATGCTGTAAAAATTGATGGAAATAAGGACGAGCATTGAGGTAAGACAAAAAATATTCTATAAATAAATAAACTACTTAATGTTCCCCGCGAAATCAATTTGAAAGTTATAAAAATTAATCAAGAAAGTGCGGGATAAAGAAAATCATCGGATTACGCCATGAAAGTCATTTCAACCTTGGCCTGATCCGGCGGATATTGAAGACCGGATCCCCGACGGTCGTACTAAATTTGTGTTCTGTCTTATCTGCTCGCCAACCCCCATTAAAATGACTTCCTTATCACTTTTTTTCTGCGTTTCCCCTCCTCCATCGCTCATTTTGGCGGTTAGTGATGAATTTGGAGGAGATGTTCAAGGGCAATGCTCTTTTTTCTGATTCTCCCTCTCTCTCTCTCCCTCTCTCCCCCCTCTCTCTTTCTCTCTCTCAACTTCTCGAAATGATAGCTAACCTCCGCTCAATTTTCCAGTAGATGCCATTTGATCACGACATCCTCTCCCTCCCTTCTCTCGTATAATCTATTACCATCCGTTCGAGCAATTTTTCGGAAAGAAGAAATATTCTGTTCCCCGTTCCCCGGTCCCTCCATTCGCCATTCTGAATCCCAGACGCTGTCTCGTCAAAATTCCTCTTCCAAATGACGAAGCCTGCCCGGAATTCCGTGATTCCTCTCGAACAGGTAGGTAGAGGAGAGGTCCATAGGTTTTAAAGGGATTGTCATCTAGAATTTGGCACTGTTAATGGGTCTTATGGTCGTTAAAATTCTCAATTTCGTGGTCAATTGGGTGGAATCGACCATCCTCTTTCTGATGGTCTATTCAGAATTTCGCTAAAATACAAAATTACAAATTTAAGGCCGGCTTTTATGTAATTTTGGGCTCATCCCGTACTCCAAACTATTTAAATTTAAAGTTTTTCGAGTTTTTGTTCAGAGAACTATTCTATGAACAACCTAACTGGCTAGCAATAGAGCCTCTCGAGCTGTTAATTGACCACCAATGTGCAGCTGTTACCCCCTAGCCCTCATTTTTCTTGAAAGTTCAGCTTCGCCCAATATTTCTCTCTCTCTCTCTCTCTCTCTCTCTCTTCTCTGGCTCAAAATAGCTCTCAATTATCGTGGAAATATGATTTTTGGTTTCGTGGATTCAAAATAAACAACCGTTTCGACGTAATTTTGCATCGAAACGTACTATTAAAAGAGAACTAAATCGGCAAAAATGATGGATCAGCTATTATGGAGAAATGATGCCGAAAAGGGCATGGAATAGCCGGGGAGTAAGTATTGCGTTGGAGAGCCAAACGCGCACGTTTCGATCCGTACATCGATTTATGGGAGCAACTCAGCTGTGCTCTTTACGGTCTGTCTGTTTGTCTCTCTCTCTCTCTCTCGCTCTCTCGCTCTTTTTGCCTAGAAAAGATGGTCTTTCAAAACGACTCTCGACAAACAGTTGTCTTTTCTCTCCATTCTTCAATCTATCTACTCGACCTATTCCCCCCTCCTCTGCCCAATTCACTTCCCCGTTCCACACCTTTCCTACTTCCGTATTTTCCCGCAATTTTTCTAGCCAACTAAACGTTATGCACACTTCTTTTCGGATTTATAACTCCGTAAGTTTCACAAAAACCCATAAAAATTAAAAAATCCCGATTTTTAGGTTAAAACCCGTAAAAATCAGGCCTAGAAAGTTGTAACTATTATGGCAATACTTTAAATGTTTTAGTTGACAAGCAAAGCGACGGCCCATCAAGAATATTACCATACAAAGGTGCAACGACAAGTCTACTTCACCACCTCCATCAATCTATTCGTCTCTCTTATTTGCGTTTTCGTCGAAATTTTTATCTGGTGTGCGACGAATCATAGCGAAAAGTGAGTTATTTATATTTTTTAGTTGGTTTTGATTAAATTAAAGATTACCTTTAGTCTTCTACTTCAAAAATCTAATTTTACCTAATTTTTTTGATACTTTTAGCTGCATTTTAATAATAATTTAACGCGCCGTTTTGGGCTCTGCATTTTGACCTCGTTGATCTCGCGTGACCAGCTACAGCATTCAGAATTCCAGACGGGGGCCGAACACTGCCAATTAACATAAAAAACTTGCGGCGGCTCATACCGACTATTTTAAGCATTCTCAATGACGGAACGATGGAAATCGATAAATGGCTTAATCCAGAAAATAATTTTAAAATGATTAATAGTTTTGCAAATTTGAATAGACGAAAAGAAAGAAGAAAAAAAGCGATAATATTCAAATTTGGGCATTGTTAAAATATAACGTTTGGCAGGCTCTTCCCGTGGTCACGAATCCATCCGTACCTGGTGGGCCTGTTCTTCTTCCTCAACCTCTTCTTTCACTGCATTCTCCTTCCCGGCGCCAGAAAACTGGCCGTGATGACGTTGCGCAACTATATCCTGCTGCAGGTCTGTTTAAATTTTGAGGGAACCTTATTTTTGTCCTATGGATTCCCTCTGGATTTTGCTGTGGCCGCGACACGCAACGCACACGCGCCGCTCGGCCAGCGAAACGCGAAGCGGCCAGCGAATAGATTACGCAGTGTAAATTAAGAAGCATGCGTCGCAGCTCGCGTAAATTGCTGGTTACGTCGCTGCGTATCGCTTTCAGATGCGATGTATGTAGCGTTGCCTGTCGCGGCGAAAACCTAGAGCCGAGAAAGCCTAAAATAGTCTTTGCTAGCCTGGGCCAACTAACTTTTCATCGAAATTACAGGGTGCCCCAAAAAAGCACCCCTCCGGCAGTTCGCCATATTACATCCGATCGGTCCCATACTTTGCACAAGGGTGTATTAGACCCTAAATAACCACAATCCTGAGTTGTGACCCGTTCGCTACAGTAAGTTTAGAGCTATCGCCAAAATACTATTTTCTACGCGACTCTTAAAAATTTTTCGACTATCTTTGTGAACTTTGCACAAATTTGCATAGACTTTCGACTGCGAATCCCAATTTCGCTTAATATCGGGGGTGACCTGGGCTACAAAAATTTTGAAATCAGCGATTATTTGATCAATTTTTATTAGGAAAAAAACTTCTAAGGGTAAAGAAGGCTTGCCGCTTTATTTTCACTTAATATCCGAAGGGTAGATTCCGCCGAAAACCTTATGAAAAACGGATAATAAAGTTTATTTTTGTTGTGGCTCGAAAATTACTGTAGCTGGCGGGATATAACTCAGGATTGTGGTTATTTAGGTTCTCATACACCCTTGTGCAAAGTATGGGACCGATCGGATGTAATATGGCAAAATGCGGGAGGGGTGGTTTTTTATGGACACCCTTTATTTTAACGCGTTTCAGGGCTTCTTCGGGTTGATGGCAATGTCTTTAATTGTCGTTCTGACGGCCGTCAACTTGAAGAATCATGGCGCCGGGATCGAAGGATACGGGATCTTGATGAATCGTTTCTTCTTCGCTGGCCTCTCCGTTCTCTCCTTTATCTCTGCCGTCAAAATGCTAAAAATCGCCGTGCACGAACGGTCGAATGACGCCTAGAAAATAATTGGCTGTTTTTTGTCGGGCATTTTAATTAAGTTTTATTATATTTTCAAAATCGAGGTCCAAATAATGTTGATGTACAGCCAGAATGTACCTTTTTCCGCAGGTTTGTTGTGAAACAAAGATCTCTACCCTGATTCAGTCTTACTCGTTCCCTGCCATTTCCCTGCCCCTGCTCCAATTTCCAAAGCCCATAATTTACCTTCCACTGGCCTTCCCCCAGCAAATCCCATTTTCTTCGATTTTATAGCCAGTCCCCCTTACAGCAGTATGTTTTCCAATCTAATTGCCTCCCAGATTAGCCATTTCCACAAAGATTTCCTTGTTTACTTATATTATCAAAACTCGGTGCAATTCCTTCTTTTTCTCTGTGTGCTATTCATTTTATCTACGGGTTGTGCTATTTACAAGTATTTTAATTTTTTTTTATAAATGAGTGATTAAACATATGCTAATGCACTGAAATAAGTTTTGATTTTAGAAAACCATTTTGGCGTTACTTTAGACGCTAAAAGGCATTGATTACGCAATGTTATTCATGCTAAAACGTCGCTAAAAATTAAGGAGAGTCTCGTGTATTCCAATAGTGGCAAACAGAAAACAACTCGACGATTATGAACCGATTAGGCCTTGTATTTCGGTACGGTACTAGGGAATGCAATAACTGACTTTAGAGGCGACCACTGGACTCAAAAAGTGGTCTCAAGCTGGTTTTTAAAGGGTTAACCAACCAACCTTGGCCACTAGGCAAGAGCCACAAATCGTTTTTGCGTGGGTTGATCGAGTCGAAAAAAATAGCCTACATCGATTTGGTCAATTTTGGATTTTAATGCCATGAATTTCTCGCGTTTTTTGCTAATGCAGTTCTGAGGAAATTTTGTTGCTTCATTCATCCATGTTTTCGACACAGCTCTGTCCGACCATTTTTTGCCATTTTCGCAGTTTGCGAAAACTTTGAATTAACTTTCTTCTCTGTGATGAAAAGCGGCTACCAAATCACGAATTCTCTGGGGCTACCTCTTCTGGGAAAGTCCGGGGGAAAACACAGCAAAAATATACCCAATTTGGTGGTCGGCGGTGGCTGGGAGTCTGTGTAAATTCCGCGAATTTCACACGGCATTAGCCCGTTTTTGCATTACGAATCGAATTACAGAATTAGACGCAAAAATTCTGTCTCTTTCTCTCTCTCTCTCTCTCTCTCTCTCTCTCGTCAATCTCTTAATTGCAGGCTTTACCACTAACCAACAGTCATTTGTAGCGGCCTATGCAACTAATCGAAGACTCAGTAATTGCTGCGATATTGACTGATCAGGTCATATTAATCAAATTATCGATTACCTAAATGGTCACCCAAATCGGCCTCGGCCATATTATTCTGAATCTACTGGAGGCATTTATATTGGCTGTATTCTCAATTTTACTAGCCAAAAAGCAACGGTTTCACTCGAATCTGAGGTTAGTTTCGTTCATTTAAAGGGATGGTGACATCAGAAAGACCACCGATAATTTCCTTAAAATCTTCTGCTAGCTCACCAATTTATGTATCTTTTTTAGGTTGAACATCTCGATCCTCTCCGGCTCTATCTTCTATCTATTGTTATTTGATGCCTTCGCTGTGGTATCGGGTTTTTCAGAGACTACGGTGGTTTGGTCGTCAGTGAGATTTTTTATTTTATTTTTTCAGTTTCCCTGCCGTTATTTATTCTGAAACAATTCGGGTGGATATGGTATCGATCTGCCCTCATGACGTTTGTAGCTGAACGGTTTTACTGCGCCCGAAATACTAAGGGGTACGTAAAAATCATTAAAATTAATAGGGTCAAAGCGATTATGCTACTAAATTCCATTCCGCTCTTTAATGTCGTTTTTCCTGATTTGTAGGCATTTTAAGGATGAGAGTGAACAGATTATGCCACTAAATTAGAGTCAGTTGCAGGAAATTAGCTGGATCCTTGGAGTAGCTTAATCGCTCACGCTATTCAATTTTTTACGGATTTTTCGTAATATGTAGAACATTTTTTGCCGTATTTTTCATTCGATTACGCTATGAAAATCGCTTTTCGCTATTACGTAAACCAGTTACGCGATTAAATTCCCCCTTATTTTTTTAGATACGAATCAATGTCATCTCCATCCACAAAAATTGCCTCCATTTTATGTATTTTATTCCTTGCCCTCTTACTTACCGTAATCATGGTAGCCATGCGTAAGTTGTATATATTTTTATTTGATTATTAATTTTAATTTAATATTTTTAATTTTTAATTTCTAGAAGGCTCAAAAAGTGTGTATACGGTAATCTGGACAGTTATTATCGAATCTGCCACCATTCCGGTATCTTAATTTGTCTTTATGGAATTTTAACACATTTCAGATGACAATATACGTTCTAATAATTACGCATAGAGAATGGCAAAGCAGACATGGCGGTGCGAATTTGAGTCAGGTAGAAAATCGTTAAATTCTGGCTTAAAGCTGTTTTTTAATAACTTGTTCTAATTAATCCAATGTGCATTTTAATTCACTATCCCTAACATTGTTTTTTAATTCAAAAAAATTGGAGCAATTTGGAAGCATTTTTGCGCAAAAGCATTTTAAATATTTACCAACTCAAACCTCGAAAGGTGGAATGGTCTTTTTAAATAGATTTTTCTGGATCTTAAGTGTAATATTTATGAAACTGTCGTCCAAACTATAATTTGGACCCAGACAATTCTAAAAGTTTTGAGCATTTATTTTTAAACCAATTATTCCTTGAAATTGATCTGCAAAAGCTTTTAAAAACTAAATTTCTAGTTTTTCATTGGTTTCACTAGTTTCTAAAAATATTATTTTTGTAAACTGTCATACAATCTATAGGTTTAAACGGCCTGAAAATTACTGTGACCAGTTTCAGCGCTTCCAAATCGCCGAATGCCGAGCATCAGCCAGATTTTTCGTGCCCCTCGTCTTCAGTAATTTCGGCGCCGTATTAATATTCTTGGGACTGCAATCTTTAACAGCATTTGCCGATTTGACAGCTGATGAATTCGCTACAGTACGAATGCTTATCGATGTGGTGGGCCTTTTAAAGGGATGGTGACAGCTTAAAAAACGCTGAAACTGCCTACAATGCTATTTTTTTGACCAAAACGATCTCCAAAAATTCTCTGTTTTTTAGCTCGACGTCTACCAGCGCTCCTTTTACGTGATATGCGTTGTCATAGCTGAAGAAGATATTCTGACGATACTCTGGCCATTTTCGAACCGTAGACGTAGATCCGGAATCTGGAATCCGGTCTCGAAACGTCGAAAAATATTGCCACCAGTCGTCAAACATCAACTCGAAACAGACGCGTATTTTAAACATATCAATGAGGCATGGAATTAAATATAAATAAAATTACATAATTCCAATCATCGTAAATCCACAACCAAAATAGACAATATGGCTAAGAATATTTTAATTTAAATTTTTTCAGCTTTTAAAGTGTTCGTGCCCTTTCATTATTTGTTCACTAATTAAATAAATCAAATCCATTTAATTTTTCTGACGATTTTAAGGTGTTTGTTGCATTGTTCAAGGTATGGTCGACAATATTTATTTATTACTTGAGTCCTCCCGTCTTATTAAATTGTTCATTTTTATTTTTATTTTTTTGCCTTTTCCGTCTCACATCACCCGCCATTCAAGCTGTTGACAAATCAGGTTGTGCAGCTAAAAGGCATTTATTGGGGTTTTTGTCGTTAACCAAACCCATATCGCCAAAAATGAGGCTCCCACGATTCCGATCGAGTCCGATGTCGTCATCACAGCTAGTGAAAACTCTTTGTCTTCTTTTTTGGCCTGAAATTTTGAGATTTTGGAGTAAGCAAAAATCGGCAGCTATTTGGGAAAATTCAAATATTCTCTCCAAAAAAAATTACTTTCCCCTTAGAAGCCGCCCAATTCCTTACGTTTTTATGTATATGGCTGAACGTCTTGACAAGACTCGATCCACCCATCAATCCCTCGATGCAAATTAGGGAGAATGCGACGGCGATGTGGGGCAGGAAGGCGAACAGGGCTTCCAGGTAGAAGAAGATCGCGTTTCCGACCTAAAATATTTTTATAGTGACTGTAGATTTTTTTAAGCTGGTAAGCTCCTGAAAAATGGTACCTGAAGTACGGGTAATAAGTAGAGGACCCAGACGGGGAAATCAATAATCGAAAGTGAAGACTTGGAGATGAAGGTCCCGGCACGGTAGACCACCTGAATTATCGATTTTTGTGGGTATTAGAACTTTTAAAGGGATGGTGACCGCCAGAACCCAAAAATTTCTCAAAATCTGGTGTTACAATCGCTTTAAAGGGCCTTGGTAGTCCCGTTGACCTAGGTGGACTAGATCACAACTACGCAAGGCAAATGAGCTTAAACCATCTCACGGCCTAAAATTATTCAAAAACGCCTAATTTGGCGTATCACAGAGTTGTCGAGGCCTAGTCTGGTATATGGGTCGACTCTGAGCCTTCCCAGTACCTTTAAACCCGAAAAAAAATCAGCTTTCCTACCTGGAACCATCGATATTGACTCTTGGCTGTCAGCCCCATTCCATTCGCACAGTCAAAAACGATCAATTGGGTCTGAAAAGGTGTATTTGGTGGTTTGTAGTTTAACGTCAAAACTCACAAATCCTTGATTAATCGTGTATTCGGCCATGTAGACCAGGATTAAAGGAATCGCGAAGCGAAGAAGTGACTGAAAGTTGTGATTTATGGTTTTGTTAATTGTCAAAAAATAACCTTGATTAGGACAGCTTTTTCCATCCAATTTCCCTTCACCAATTCCAGCGATTTTTCAACGTCTTTTTCTGATTTTTCCGGATCTCCAGGAGCGCAGGATTCCTTTCCTTTTCGGCATAATAAACATAGACTGGAGGAATGATCGAGTACCAGATAGAATACGGTAGTGTACGCAATAGGGAAGAACTGAAATTCGTATTTTGAAAATGAATTTTCAAATAGGTAGCGAAAGGTCTTAAACTTACGAGCATCATAATCAACGCCGTTTCTGCCGTCAGATTACCAAGATGCGGTTCTGTCATCCCCGCGTACAGAATTGAACCTAAACTCGGAAATTCTATTTAGACTGTTTCTAAAATAGTCAAAAAGGCAATTTTGACGTTCCCTCCTTTTTCAAAAATTCATTACGACTTGTTTCGCTGTTTTTATTTGCTATTTAAAAAATAAGCCTACCAATCATGCCAGCCGCCCCGGTCCCAGATGCCCATGCTATCGTTGTCGAGGCAGCGAAATGAGAAGAATAGGAGACCATCGATGATTCGCCCAACCCTCCGGCGGCTGAGATTAGGGAAACGCCTAGATTTTGCCAAAGAAATCGTTTCGATAGAAATTCTGTACCGAGTATTGCCATGGAATAGCTTTTGGCGGTGGCGACGATCACTAGAGCGCCCATTTGAGAGATTATAACGAGAGTATGACGGATCCTAAAAAAAGAGGAAATTAATGTATTTTTGCTATCGCAACGCTTAATTATGAGATTTAATTTTTCAGCGTAAAGCGAGAGGGACGAGCAGAAGAGTAAAGAGAACAGAGAGTTAGAGAGAGAGCGAAGGCAGCGCGAGAGAACAGAATTAAACTAACCAGTAAGGTACTCCTTGCAGAAAAAACATGACAAATATTTTGATGAATAAGCTTGGAAGAATATCAGCTAACAAAACGTGGCCGGTCGATTTGGTACCCTGGCAATGTTGGGTGCCTCGTTCGGTCTAAAAAATTCCATTTTTGCCTATGCCCAAGCCCAAAAAAATCCACAAAAGTGAGCCAAATCCGCAAATGGTCTCTGCCATCTTGCCTTAAGCTTTTCGGATGTCGATTTACCCACCGGACAAGTTCCATTAATGTGTCCATGATGAATATGGTCCTTATCGATGATATCCTCTGCCGCCGACAGCATCAAAATATAAGGGATCGTGTTGCATAGCCCAAATGTCCTAAACAAACCGATTACGCGATGTAATTCACCTCAAAAGCAGGGCCAGCTAACCTTTAAAAACGCACCAAAAAGCGACCAGACTCCGCCACGACGCATTGTCCAATGGGGCAAAGGACATCGGGTTAGGACCCCGATTTTTGCAGGTTAAATTGGCCCTGAAAAGCAGTTAAATGATTTTTAGAGAATAAGAAAAATGGGCGATAATAAACAGAATGAGAGAGAGTCTGTCAAAACAGGGAAACGGGTTTCATCGACATATCGATACGGCAACAGGGTAGTCGATTGTTTTGATGGTTATCATTGGAGATCTCTTATTATGACGATACTCGATAATTGGAAATAGGTTTATCGATCATTTAAATAGGCAAAACATATGTGCAAAAGCCGAGACGTTTTTCAAAGACGCCATTTCTTAACCGCGAAATTTGATTGCCGCTACGCCACCACGCATTTTTTGGCATTACCCAGCAAATTGGAAACAAAAAGAAATGCCTTTTGCTTTAAAAAAGTTTCATGAACAAGACGACAAAACGGGAAAATCGATGAGCTTAGGTCAGAAAGGCAAACGCCTCGAATTTATATTCTCTGAAATATCCGTCGCAAAACTCTGCAAAAAGTTATTTTCCAAAATAAAAACAAGCACTTTTCAAGACGATTTCAATAAGGAACAAAAATAAAGACAAAAACGGCAGTGATTTGCCGTGATGAAAATGAGAGCCGATTCCCAAAACAAAGACAAAAAATGCCGCGTAAAAATGAAACGTCGAAATTGGAGGGTTCCGCGGTGATATTTGATAGATTGATGGTGGGAAATAAAAGCAGAGAAAGAGAGAGAGAGAGGAGAGAAGAGAGAGAAGAGGGGATGATGAAAGAAACCAATCCATCCATCAAAAATATCCTTCCTTGACCATTCCCGATCTCAATTTCTAATAAAAAAGGGGGTAGATATGGGTGGGGCGGATGTGTTCGAATCACGAGAAATCGAGAGGGGGATGACGCCGGGAAAGATGATCTTTCCGACCATCATCAAAAATCAGACCAAAATAGCATAAATTGTCGAGTTTCCGGTTCTTCAAAAACGCCAGGCGCTGTTCCAAGACTTTTTACGGCGCAGGATATGATATCTCTACGCATACACTTCAGCTTTTAATGCCCATACGTCCCTGAAATGCGGTTAAACATTACCCTATATTTCAGAGATTTTTGCCCTGCGCAAAACGTGAAAAATACGTTACCACCGCATCCGGGTCGCGGATATCAAAGCAAAACAAAAATCGATGAATGGGGGCGCAATTTTGTTCCAGGCAACAGCGGGGGGTTTCCCAAAAATCGTTGACGAATTTATTCTGAAGCGTGGGCTGGGAATGGGGCGCGTGAATACAATAATTCAACATCAATGGCTGGCTCAGGAAATCCTCAAGAATCTCTGCTCTCTACCCTATCCGCGAAGGATCTCTGCTCGCTGCCCCATCGCCAAGAATCTCTGCTCGTTGCCACATAAAAATCGGGTTATCCAGTTACACCACTGAATTCCATCCAATTAGGCATGTAATTCGAAGCGATATCTACGTTAAATCGGCTAAATCCTGGTCCTTTAATCCTCAAGGTTCTCTGCTTGCTGCGCATCCGCTAAGAAGCCCTGCTCGCTGCCCTGAACGCACAAAATCACGTAAAAGCCATGACGCCATGTATTTTGATGTGATTTTCATCCCGTAATGCGTTAAATCTCCTATTTTTATTTACACGTAACTAATCTGAAGCGCAATCATCACAAAATGGCAACTGTATCAAACCCGACACCGACTACGGTAGGAATAGCCACAGACTACAAAATACATTAGATTACGTGAAAAAATTAATGGCTTTTCTCGCGCGCCGGCTCGGAAATGTGAAGTGTTCGTGCTCGTTGTGTTGCCAGATCCTCATCCCCGGTTGCTGTCAGTAATCGTCTTTGGCGAGCCTGAAAAGGGTCGAGTTAGCAGAGAAAATTGGGGAAGTCGGAAATTGCAGAAATTCGCTGAAAATAACCTCAATAACGGATTCCTCGAGATACGGTATGGGTGCTGGGCGTGGCCTCAGCTTTTTCTCTGCATAATATCCGACGGTGCCGATGATCGTGGCGATCGGGAAGACGAGCCAGTTCGAGAATCTTTGGCCTGAAAATAGACGTTCTAACCCGATTTCCTATTCTAAACAAGTTTTATTAACAAAGTTTTCAAAAGAAATTGGTACTGGGTTGTTAGCGGGGGCAGGTTATTTATATGTATAGTTCATAGTAAAAATAGCGTTTTATGGTGGATTTATATAGTTTTAATTACTAAAAAGCCCAAAATTTAAGGTTTTTCATCAAAATTACTTTTTGGTTATTATTCCAGTTGTTGAGCAAAAATCAAAGAATTTAGAAAATTTTAATATGTTTAGCGGAAAATTTTTAATATGTTTATTATTTAAAAACAGTCAGTATTTAATTACGGGGACGGGGGCGAGAGGCCAAGGTCCGCCCCCAGCTAATAGCCCAGTACCCAGAATTTAATTATAAAAACTTTATATGGCCGTTGGAGAGCTAGAGATTACCAAATAAACCAAGCAAAAACTCGGTTTATAGCTGCTGATTGAAAACAACGAACCTAACGCGTAGAAGACGGGCCACATTCAAAATTCAGCGCCCGGAAGGAGGACGGCTGAAGAACCCTGTAAGGCTGCCTTGAGTTATTTTCATGACGTAATAGGTATTCTCAGGGTTCAACAGCCTTCATAGTTTGTAGCTTCAAAACACGGAGCCAAGAAATCATATGGATTTATCGCAAAAAGTCGCAAAAAGTAACAAGTGAAATTCCAAGGGGAAAACAATAACAAGAAATGGGGGCAACACGCTGAGAATTGAGTATCTGAAGGGAGGAGGAGGTGGGGAACAAATTTTAAGGGAAAATGGGAGGTACCGGGTATAACGCATTACGACATGAAATTCGAAAGGGGGCTATAGGAAAAGGAGATGATACCTAGAAAATGATATTCTGTGGTTCGGTGGTTCCGGTGTGTCCGCATCGGGCCGCGTCCAGCTTGCATCGCACGCCCAGATCCGTCATCCGCTGCGAGATCTCGTTCTTCCGCTCGTTCAGCTGCGCCTTTTGCTTCTCGTAGTTGGCCTGGAAAGAATTTAATAATAAAATCGATAATAAATTAATTACTCCAGCTTAATTAAAATCAACGCACGAAACGATCTAAACAGATTAGAAACGTACGAAACTTTGGAAAAGCGATCCAATTCATTAAATTAAATTAAAAACCAGGGTTGAAAAACCGCTTCGCGGCTTTTCAACCCTGGACCCGTCTAAGACTTTGAAAATTTTACTTACATAGGTTGCCGAATGCCGCTGACCAAAAATGAAGCGCACGCTCTCTCCATTTTTATAGGTAGGCCACTTCCGGTCAATGCAAATTGCCTCTAACAAAGAGGTTTTTCGATATATTTACAAAAACTTAATTTTAATAGCGAAAACAGCCAATTTTTCTTCAATTTTATATGTGTGCCCATCTGGGACCATTACGCACCAATCGTATCACGTACCTTCAAAACCTTTCCCCTGAGGCTGTAGGTGCGGTACATACTCACGGAAGTTGCATGCAAATATATACACACACAGACACTATTTTTGTATATATAGTAGGATTAATACATAAAATTAGGTAATTAATTTTAAAAATTTCAAGAATTTTAAAAAACTTATTTTTATTTTCAAAGCGCAAAAAACGTACAGTAATATTTTCAGCGGCCTGCTCGGCTTCCTTGATAGCGAGCGCGCGAAGAGATCGGTGCTGCTCGCCCTGGAGTGTAAGAAGGCGAAGACGAGCACGTTCCTGAAAAAAATTTTAAAGGTCGGTAGAAGACGGAAAAATAGTAGAAGATCACTTTCGAAAACCGCGATTTAGATCAATTATTTTTCCGAAACCCAGATGTTCGAAAACCAGAATTTCGCAAAATTTAGGAATTATTTCCGTTTTTGGAAAATCAGACGCGTTTTCGAAATCTTAATTTTCGGAAAAATCCTTTTCGAAAATCTGCCTAGAAATCCCAACAAACCTTCAGCATGAGCAAATCGGCCTGCTGGCGAATCTGGGCGAATTGGATGCGCTTCTGGATGCTCTTCAGCTGGGCGCGGGCAACATCTGAGAATAGGGCCGTCGCCTCCTGGATGTGCGGCTTGGCAGCTGAAAAGAGGCGAGATATGAAAGCAAATTAAAAAATACGAAGTACGCCAAAAACGGCAAATTTCGAATTTTCAAGCGGGATTTTTGCTTAAAAATTTTTGGAACTTCAAAAACTGCCGTTTTTCATCCAACGACAACACGTACTTTCTCGAAATCATATAATGAAGTACGAGGCAAATTTACATTCTTACAATGTAAATTATGATCTCTGCTCAAAAAAAATACCTCCTTAGCTTCCGGATCACGTTTTCTGATGATATCGGAGATGGCGAGCAGCTGCAGCGCGTACCGCAGCCCCATCCGGTAGGCCAACTCGGAGAGCACGCGCGACATCGAGTAGGTAATGCTAGGAATATAAATAACCCATTACGCAATGAAATTCGATACCTGATATCCTCTTCCTGGGCTCGGATCAACAAGATTTGGCGGAACTCTTCGAAACTAAAAAAAATTAAGTTAAAGGGCAGCAATCAGAAATATTTGGGGAATATTTTCACAAAAAATACCTGTAATTTCTGGTCTTGATGACGAGGGATCGGTCGAGGAAGTCGCGCGGGATTCCCATCGGGCTGCGGTGCTCCGATTCGCGGATCTGGCGGACACCCCTAGAAATATGGATAAAATAGGATAACGTGGCGTTATCGATTCTCCTAAACATCTCTAATGCAACCGGTTGCTAGCACCTTCAGAATGACCTAGCGTCATCCATTAACCTAAAAAAGCCGCTTAGAGCTACGTAGAACGCTCAGTATAGCTCTAAAAATTACTTTGCATTTGTTGCGATGATGAGCAGCGGGGAGATGTCGCCCTCGATCAGCCGATTCAGGAACGAGAAGCAGCGCATCGTCAGCAGATGGGCCTAAAAACCGAACTTGTAACTTTCAAATTCTATAAAATACCTCATCAATGAAAAGAACGCCGGAGACGATCTGCGCCCTGCCCTCGTCACGCCATTCCGTCACCTAAAATCAATTGAATAAATAAATTAGATATAAAAATCAAGATTTTAAATATTAAATAAAATTGAATTAATTAAAAATAAATTTTTTAATAAACTACCTTCTTGTTAATAGCCGCCCGGACTTCGTGGCTAATCTCGCCGGTATCACCGGTGAAAATGGCTTCATAGCCCTTGGCGCGCGAGTTGATCACGTCGATTTCGTGGAGCGAGACCGTGTGCGTTTGCTCGCTAAAAATATTTTGTAAGCTTAAAAAGCTTCATGCTACATCTTTTTCTGGAGCTCTCCCTCCGGCAAATTGACGAGCTTCACGTCACTGCCCATCGCGTCGAACATGGCCGTCGTGCCCTTGGTTCGGCCCACGCGGATTACGCTGCCTAATAGATTCGTTTTTCCAAATTTTTGAAAAAGAGACTTTTTATAAGGTTCTCTATTTTCTCGAGAAATGTTACAGAAAGTATTTTAAAAGCGTGTCTTAATAAAATCTAGCTATATCTCGTTTATTTAGACTAGAACTAGATTTTCCGGGGCCCCGATTTCGTATAACACCGGCCAAAAAGGAAAAACCGTTGAAAAATTGAAAATTTCGACGAAAAATCCATATTTTGTATTTTAATAGAGTCATGAAATTTTGAAGTTTGACAATAATAAAATAACGTAGAAATAATTCATCCATCTATATAAGAAAAATTAAATCAACACCCTCTTCTTCCCGGCCACAAATCTTGCCATTTTTTCTAGCTAAAATTTAAACTCACATTGAGTCCGGTCAATGTGGAGCACATCCCCACTCTGGACCTCCATCTTCATCATCTTTTCAATGAGCTTGCCGCCCATCTCGTAGATGCTCTCCATGTCCGCCGTGCGCAACGTCAGTTTTCCGAGCTAAAATAGGACCTAATTCCTTTAAAAAATTGTGTAAAAACCTTAGGTCCCTGGCCAGACACCGGCCTGTCGACTTCAATGGAGACCACCTCACCGCAAAGGACCTAAAAAAGTTAAAGTTAAAAATAAGCCAAAATTACATCGCTGGTCTCTTTAATGCGGATGGCGATGGCCTGGCGAAAAGCTTGAATCAGCGCCTCTGTGTAGCTGATCTAAAAAAGGAAAAATTATTGAAAACGGTGAATTTTGATACCTCTTTCGAGAAAATCTCCGCAGCATTAATTGCGACGAAAGGGCGCATCAGCTCCCAGTTCTTTTGCGATGCCTAGAACATATAGATAGAAATTTTTCTATTAAAAGTCCGAGATTGCAGATTTCTGGACACTTGACTGTTAGCGGGCTGAACTAATTTTTCGCGATAAGGCTGCATAGTCCCATAACGAAATATAAACAAGTTTTATAGCATTTTACCAGTTTTTAGTCATAAAAAAAACTTAGAAAATGTTCGAAAATCGTCCGTTTTGGCCAAGAGTGCATGAAAAATGAACAAAACGGTCAAGGTCTCGGAATTTTAAGGAATGTTGTTTTAGTTATATATTTTTATGACTTCCAAGCAATCAAAAACTACGAAAAGCATTATCAAACTGCAGTATTTATTACCAACGCATAGGTATTGACGGAAAAACAGACTCGTTTCCCCCTGCTAACAGTCCAGCACCAGATTTTTGATAGCTCTTTATTACCTGTAGCAATAGCCGTCTTGCCCGATCCGACGGGTCCATTGATGAGAATAGCCCTTCCGGAGATTTTTCCCTCCTTGATCATCTTCACAATCACGCCGGCGCCTTTTCTGGCCTGAACTTGTCCGGCCATTCCATCGGCCACCGGCGTCGGCTCGAGTGAAGGGGTGAGACCGAGGCCTAAAAAAGTAGATGTTATCTGTAACACCAAGGGTTTTTTTACGATTAAAGATAGAAAAAACAAGCTTCTACCTCGAATGTGTGAGTGAAGACTGGCCCGCTCGACCTTGACGATCGGACGCACCTCGACACCGTCAATCGTCGCCATTTCTAAAGTTGGTAGGGATCAGATCAGAAATATATAAAAGGAAACTTAAAGATTCGAAAAGAAAAGGCGATTGAAATAGGTGTAAAAAAACCAGAAGGGGTGAAAAGATACGCAGATCCGCCACAAGAAGTGATAAGGTATATTCTTAAAAAGTTACTAAACTATAATTTGGTCGATAAAGTTCTTATTAACTTTCTATAAACTTCGAAATCAAATCGCAATTTTTAAAAACAAAGCGAGCGAGCGATTTCGGCGAAAGTACATGAAACGGGTGCAGATAGTAGCCTATCGGAAAGCCTCTGGTAAGGGATTTTCGGTGCTAAAATAACTTTTTTCTCGTTTTTACAGTTTAAAAACTTTTAAATTTGACTAATTTTTTTCAGGAAATGTTGATCAGGAGGGCGACATTCCTCCTGACGCGACAACTCCATCTGGGGCGCCCTTCTTACACCAAAGCCGCGTCGATAATACAGGGATCGACATGGGAAATTGATGGAAAGGTGGGTTATTGAGCTCAATTTTGCTATTTTCCCTTAAATAACTATAAATAATTAGTTTAAGGACGAAAACTGACGGTTTTAGACATTATATAATTATTTTTAGCAATTTTTCGATTGTAATTACATGATTTTAGGTGCTCCAAAAAGACGATCGCTGGAATCTCTCCCCCGCCGTGCTCCGATTGCTTGAGCGCCAGCTTCTCAATGAGGTTTTTGAAGCAGTTTTGTATCTTAACCAATTCTGTTTTAGCCCGCCAACCCGCTCTCCCTCCTCAAGCAGCGGCTGATCAACTTTTTCCACAAGGAGTACCGGAAACCGGGTCCGTTTTCTGGATTTTGTAGTTCCGAAAGAATCTTTGCTAGCTTGCCAATTCTTGACATTATGTTTAGGCAATCGCTCTCCCCTATTCACGGTCTGCGATCGCGAGCCGAGAGTCGTGACGGTGTTCGACAATTTCGACTCGCTATTGGTCCCAAAGGATCATGTCTCGCGGAGGGCGTCCGATACCTATTATGTTAATGCTGAGAATTGCTTGCGGTAAGGGAATTCGCTGATTAAACTAATTTTATTCGTCTTTGCAAATATATTTAGTATATTTCAAGAGCAAAAATTGTTCTAGAAACCTAGAAAACTGTTTAAAATTGAAATTTCGGGCCCAAAAATCCCATTTTCAATGAAAGTTCTATTAAGTTAAGAATGTTCTATTTGTTAAATTTATACTATTAGATTTAGCTCTATGCTAGTGAAAAAATCTAAAGGAAAAACTGCTACAAAAATTGAAATTTTCTTCGGAAAATCGACATTTTTGGTATTTTAAAGGCAAATTTGTAAAGTTTGTGTCGTTTAATTAGGCATCAAATTCCGCAGATTTCCTTTGGTCACCTGCCCGATTTCAGTGCCCACACCTCAGCCCACCAGTTCAGTCTGATGAAGCAGGGACTCGACAATTTCCTGGTGATTGGCGACGTGTATCGGAGGGATGAGATCAATAGTACCCACTATCCATGCTTTCATCAGGTAAATTTTGAATTTTCCTCAAAAATCTTGGCTAGATTGCCTTCGAAAGAAATAATTTATTTCGTTCTCAATCTCTGCTCATGTACCTTCAAAAAATAATTTCCTCGTTCTTCGCAGTAACCTCTGCTAGTTTGCCTTTCTAAAAAATCCCTATTTTACAGGTAGAAGGCGTGAGATTATACTCGCCAGAAGAACTCTTCGGAAATGCTCAACATCGCGATTTTGAACTATTTGAAGATGTGGAGAGGACGAAGGAGAAGCAGGGAAAATTGACCAGGTAATTTAAGGCGCGTTTTTGGCTGAAAATTCGATCTTTAGGACGCCACAAAAGCGCTGGAGATCTCGTTGAAGGCGACGCTGGAGAAGCTGTGCGACACGTTCTTCGGGAAATGCGAGAAACGATGGGTCGACGCGTATTTCCCGTTTACGCATCCGAGCTATGAGCTCGAGGTATGGGAGTTTTGCGCGTTTTAAAAGTCGGGCAGGCTAGCCGGGATGCTTTGAAAAATCCTTGAAACGCTATTTTTAGCGATTTTGAAGACTGGGCAGGCTAACGACATCAAAAAAAATTATTTCTAAGAATTTGCAGGATTTGGCAAGCTACCAAATCTTTGGGATTGGCTAGCAGGGAGACACTTTGGGAATTTAAAATTTTTTTTTCAGTGGAGACGCTTTGGATATTTTGAATTGGAGCTAGCAGATTTTGGGAATTCGTAAAAGCCTGATTTCAAGGATCCCCATTTCGAGATTGGGCAAGCTAGCAAATATTCTTTGGGAATTTATGAATACCTTTTTTAGGCTTATTATGGATTTTCAAGATTAGGCAGCTTCTATTCTTTAGGAATTTCTGACGTCAGCAAACCTCTATTTCCAGGTGTTCTACGAGGGCAAATGGCTCGAAGTCCTGGGCTGCGGAGTGATGGAGCAGAAGCTGCTCAACGATGCCGGCATCACCGAAAAGGTCCGATCGGGAATTTCGTGTCGGAATCGATTTTTCTAGGCTGGCTGGGCGTTCGGGATCGGGTTGGAGCGGATCGCCATGGTGTTGTACGGCATTCCGGATATTAGGTATAGCCGTTTACGCCACGAAAATATTTTTTGAACTTTTTTAGGCTTTTCTGGTCTCGCGACTCGGGATTTTTGTCTCAATTTTCCGGAAAGGCGCCGGATGACACGGTCAAGTATCAGCCGATAAGCGCATATCCTCAGGCAGGTTTTTACTGGAGAGAATTCCCTAAAAACCTCTGCTAGCTTGCCTCTTTAATTTGCTCTATTTTTAGGTGACGTTTGACGTCTCGTTCTTCTTGCCGCCGAACTGTGAGTTCAACGACATGTCGGCCGACGTGTACGACACGATACGGACGTTGGAGGGGAATTGATCGAACAGGTAGAATTCGATATCATGTCGTAATGGGTTTTTTTCAGGTGGACTGACCGACGAGTTCACGAACAAGAAGAAGAACACGAAGAGTCAGACGTACGATTGTTACAGGAGTAACGATCGGGTGTTGACCAAGGAGGAGGTGAGAATTTGATTCTCAACTAGCAGGGGTTTTTGGGGGAATTTCTGGCGAGCTAGCAGAGATTATTTGTTGGTTGGAACTTGAGGAATTATTATTTTTCAGGATAGCTAGCAAATTTGGAAAAGGTTATTTGGGTTTGTTTTTTTGATGGACAGGGTAGCTAGCATAGTTGAAGAAGCGCAGCGAGCAAAGATTTATCCAACCTAAATTTGGATGAATCATTTTTTACGGTTTTTAGAACGGTAGAACGTTTTTGTAGCTAGCAAAGGTTTTTTGGGGAATTTATGGCAATCTGTTGGAGGATTCGTTTTAAGCTTTTTAATGGACAGGGTAGCTAGCAGAAAATATTTAGAAAATAGGGCGAGCTAGCAGAGGCCATTGCATTTTTCCAGGTGAACATCGTCCACAAGGAGGTGGAGAAGCAGCTGATCGACCAGTTCGGCGTCAAAATTCGATAAAAACGGAAATCTCTCTTTGTTTGTACATTTCTCTGTGATCTCACTTCGGGCTCATTTTTGCCTTATCTGTTTCTCCTCGTTTTTTTTAGTCTAGTTGTAGTCTGAAGTTTCGTAGTTCTCCTTTGTTGTTTCGGATATTCGGTTACACCATGTTTTTGTTGGGTAAATTATTTTCTCATATTTTTTGCGGCTTCATCGCAAATTTAGATCATGGCTAGTTGATCGCACAGTTGATTGTGGAGCTGAAAATTTTAATTAGAGGGGTTTTTTAGAAATTTAAAACGGGTTTAAAACTATAAAACCTACCCCGATCGCTAAAAACGCGGCTATCATAATCCCAGCCGAGTCGGAAATCGTGACAATGGCCAGTGAAAATTCACGAACATCCGGCGGGACCTAATTTTTTGGAAGATTTGGGCAAATTAAGAAATTCTAACCTTGGCGTGAACATCGTTGATCGTCTTGATATAACTAGCACCACCGAATAGACCTTCAAAGAGGATCAGCAAGAATGTGATGCCGATGTGGGGAAGATAGGAATTGAAGCGCTTCGAAGTAGAAAAATACAAGGTTGGCTGTCTAAAAACCGGAGTTTAGCGAGTGTAGAGAAGAATTCAACGGTTTTTAGGCCGTTAATTAAATTCAGTCACTTCTTATGAACCAAACCTGCAAAATCCACAGGTTTTAAAACTAAATCTGGTCAGTCTTAGCTTTTTTTTCATTAAATTTGGCTCTTTCAGCTAGGTTAGCTTTTTCAAATGTAGCTTTTTTTAACCGACATCGGAAAACAAGACATGTTTCGAGACAAACCTGCAAAATCGGCAGTATCAAAATGACGATGCTGTGCATATTTGTGATGCAAACCATCGATCTTGAGATGAAAACGCCCATGTTATAAAGCACCTAGAAAAATTAGGCTTTTTGCGTTTGATAGCGATTTGACGTACACTATACCAACGATATTGGCTCTCGCGGGTCAACCCGAGCCCGGTAGCGCAGTCGAATAGCAGGAATTGGTCTGGAATTCGAATTAAAAATGATGAAAGTGTTTCCAAAACTAAAGCTGACTCTTTAAAACGTGATAAACTTACAATGCCTTGGTTTATCGTGTATTCGGCAATGTAGACCAGGGCTAGAGGGATCATATAAGGAAGCAGCGGCTGAAATAAAGTCATAAACTCGATTTTACGCTAAATACTCTAGATTTTGGGCTAGAAAATGAGCTAAAACGATTAAGAGAGCTTTATAAATTATATTTTCTATTGAAGAGGCGTCTAAAAAGCTATCAAACTTAAGGCTGCAGCATGTCGATTTTCTTTCTAACGATTTCTTTCCAGCGCGTAACGAATGCCTATGCCGTCGCATCCTTTGATTACCAAAACTCCAGTTTTTCTAAAGGCTTATATGATTACGATACCTTAATCAAATATATCCTCTCTTTGAGCGAGGTACTCCGCTGCGCTTCCACCATCTTTTCATTACTGCTGGTGTCTTCTATCATCTCCGCCGCTGACAGTTTTTGCTTTTTAAAAAGCGCGAAAATTCCGCCGGGATGATCCAAAATCACCCAAAAAGCAACGGCGAATATTAGCGGGATAAACTGAATTAAAAACCTGTATAAAATTAATAAAAATTCAATTACTAGCGATAAATGAAGGGTAGTTTCCGGCGAAAGATTTGCCATATGGGGCTCGGTGAGGGCAGCGTAGAGGAACGAGCCTGAAAATCGATGTTTAATGGATTTTTCACCAGGTTTTTATACCGGAAATTCCGCAACTCCCGTGCCACTCGACCAAGCCATCAGTGTGCTTTTGGGGTAGTGGGAAGCCAAGGAAACCAAAGTTGATTCGCCGAAACCGCTGCTGAACGAGGTTAACGCCACGCCTGAAAGTAGGTGTAATCAATTACGATATAGAAATACAGTTAATTCGGAAATTACATGACTTTAAACAGCTAAAGCGCGCTGCTTTTTGTAAGTTTAATGCTGTGAAATATGTTTTTGGGCTTTTATTACGAATTCCGTGAGGAAAATCTACGTAATATGGAATTTTACTGTAACTAACTATATTTTTAGGTTTTTGAAAATTATTAAATATGTAGTTTCGTGCTTTTTCTAGCATACCAACAAGCGACCAGCCGAACGATTTTGTCGAAGCCACCAAAAGCAGCGAGCTAGCCTGCGTGCCAACGACGATTAGTTGACGACACCTAAATTCTTGGGATCTTCATATTATTTGGAATTGACCCACGTAAAGCTCAATCTGTGCGACAGAAAAATCGGGGCCAGGATTTGAATGGCGAGTGCTGGGAGGATGTTGGCCAATAACACGATCCCAGTCGATTGATGACCGTCACATTTCCGGGTTTGGCTTGGAGCCTGGAATTCAATTTTTTTTGTATTTCAGAAACACATTGAAAAATTAATTGCATACGAAAAAAATAAAATTTTAATAAAAAATGCGCGTCAAATATTTTTTGCATCTCAAAAAGCCCAAATAATTCGAAATTCCTCACCAAACACGTCGAATTCTTCGCCACATCTACCTCGGTTTTGTCTCGATTTATAATATCCGCAGCAGCGCCAAGCATCAATGAATATGCAATATTATTACACACCCCAAATAACCTGAAAAAACGATTATAACTTTAAAATTTCCAAAAATCCGAAAAACCATCAAGCTTTTCTCAAAAATCCCCTACCAAAACGCCAGATGGCTTCTCCATTTATTTTTGCGATTCGGTTGGCCCATCTGGTCGGCAAGGGACGTGTACGACAGTTTAGAAACCGCAAAAAAAAATCGAATTTATAGGATACGGTAGCCTAAAATCAGCCGTGAAATAGGCGCGGCGGGTCAGTTTTGATAGCCTTTCAGAGCTCTAATAATGGGGAGGAGATATCTCGATATCTGTTCGTCGATTGTCGGTCAGTTTTTCTGCCTCTCTCTCTCTCTCTCTCTCTCTCTCTCTCTCTCTCTCTCTCTCTCTCTCTCTTCGCATGGGATCACCCGATTTTCGTTGGCTCGTTGACCCTTGCACCGCTGACGATTTTCTGCCTGTCCGTTTGTTTGTCTGTCTGTTTATCTCGCTGGTTCCGTGATCGACTTCGACCTCTCCCTCACCCTCCCTTTATTTATGCGATTTTTTATCATTTGAGCACAAGATTCGAACTCCGTGCAAAACGTGTGTTTTCTGCGGTAACATTTTTAAATCGCTTTCCATTTAACCCAGTATTTGGTTCCATTTTTATGCAGGTTTTCTGGCCAGTTTTAGCCGAGTAGATCGCAGATATGATTATGTACCTAAATTTCTCGTTTTTAAAACCTTAATAAAAGCAAATTCTCACCAAAATCGCCGAAAATGATGCTAAGAATATGCCAACGGTATCCGATATTGTGCCGACACCCATCGAGAATTCTCGCACGTCTGGGGAGGCCTTAAATCGATACTTTTAGAGTTAAATTTCGAATGAAATTTTTAATGTTTTTGATACCTTTTTGTGGATATAATTAAGCGTTTTGACATATGCAGTTCCTCCAAAAAGACCCTCGAGAAAGATGACACCGAATGCGATGGCAATATGAGGGATGAAGGCGTGGATCGCTTCGAAGTAGAAGAAAACGAGCATTACGCACCGAAAATTACGGTTTAATTTCATAGTTTAACGTCGTAATTGGTAGTAGACCTGTAGTCGGTAGTCTATAACCTAATAGCTTACCTGAAGGACCGGAAGTACGTAGAGAATGAATGATGGCAATCTGACAATAGCCATTGAGGAACGCGAGATGAACACCCCGGCGCGGTAGAGCACCTAAAAATCGAGAAAACTAAACCGAAAATCCACAAATAATTTCTAATTAATTATTTAAAAAATAGACAATGTAATTTTTTTATTATAGCCGCAACGCGACCGCGACGCATCCACGGCTACTCCCACCTGAAACCATCGATATTGGCTGGCTTTCGTCAATCCAAATGCATGGGCGCAGTCAAAGATGATCAATTGGAACTGGAAAAGTTGAAATTTATGTTTTCTGTGGCTTTAAAAGCACAGGAAAAACATGGGTTTTATGGATTTTGTTGGGTGCGCGACACACAACGCGCTGGCCCATTCTCGAGCTGCGAATGAAAGAAGCATTCTCCCTACATGGACAGCGCATTGCGTGTCGCGGCGCGGCAGAATACATAGCCATGATTAAAGTTAAAGCATTGGCTAAACTTACTAATCCCTGATTAATGGTATATTCTGCAAAATAGACAACTCCCAGGCAAATCATCAGTTTTAGAAGGCTCTAAAAAGGAATTTTTTTTTCCTGAAAAGATCCTGAAAACCTGAATTATGGCCAATTTTCTCGCGCATAGAAGTAGATCGTTGCGGAACCTGTTCTTCATTTTCTACGTAAACTTCTTTATCCTGGATTCCTCGGCACAACGAGACAATATTCAACGGATGATCGAGGAGCACCCAGAAAGTCAATGCGTAGGTTAGAGGTACGATCTATAAAATTGTATATTTTTAATGTTTTGAGCTAATAAATGTAATTAAACAACGCTAAATTAACACCAATAACCAAATAACATAGCATTTTAATAAAAAAATTACCATCATAACCAGAAGTGCATTTTTCGGCGAGAGTCCAACAAGTTTTGGTTCTGTTAGGGCGGCGTAGATGAAGGAGCCTAAAAAGCATTTTTTTGAGATTTTCGAATTTTTTAAAAGCTATTTTTGCGGTATAATTAGCATTAAAGTATTAGATACCTATAATCCCTGCTCCTCCAGTCCCTGAAGCCCATGCGACTACTGTAGAATGAGGAAAACGCGAGGAGAATGAGACAAGGGTAGATTCCCCGAGACCCATGCTCAGCGAGGCCAAGATTACGCCTAAAAATAGATTTTCAATTTTTATCGTTATATTCACGTAAAATTGATATAAATACGTTATTAGTATAGTAAAATAATCAATTAAAGATATAAATAAACTATATAATTTTCTTACCACAAATCGCAACCGAATAGCTCTGCGAATAGGCGTCGATTAGGAGACCGCCAGCTTGGCTGAGGACTACGAGGAGATGGCGCCATCTGGAAAAATTTGAGCTATCGATTCTTAATAAATTTCCCATACCCGTAGCTTAATTTATATGCGTAAAATGGTGCGGTGGCTTGCATGATAAAACTCGGAATGATATCGGCCATTAAAATGAGGCCGGTCGAGCGATGGGAGGTGCAGTGTTGCGTGCCGCGTTCCAGCTAAAAAAATCAAATTTAGTTAATGAATTATTAATTTTGTTTTTTAATGGTAATTTTTAACGAGTTTAAATAAACTAAAAAATTTTAGTTTTAAGGTAATCCGGTTGTATTTCTTACCGGACAACTGGCATTTCCTGAATCCTTGTCAACAGGGTTTCCCTTGGCATTAATATCTTTGGCCGCGGAAAGCATTAAAATATATGCATAATTATTGCACATCCCGAACAGCCTGGAAATATAGTTTTTTTAAATATTTTAACGTTTTTCTTCACCAAAATGCGGCGATATTACGCATTTTTGAGTGTTCCATCATTCCGGATCAATTTTAAAAAGGTCTAAAATTATTTTTGAGGAATTTTGCATCAACCTTAAAAAGAATAGAAATTCCAGCACACAAAAAATTGGAAAAATAGAGAGAAAGGTTTCAAAGATGAATCGAAAACTTCGACTAGATGACGGTATCTAAAAAATGCCAAGCATCAAAAAACCGGCCAAAAATAATGGAACTCGATGATCTTCTCGCCCCCAAAATCAATGATCAAAATGGGGGATGGGAAAGCTTTTTGCGCCGCTTTTCACCCGTTTTTGGCGGGTGCTTCATAGGTCAGTTCCGGCCATTGCTTTTTCATCAAAAGTTCGGAAAACTGCCCATTTTTCGGGTTTTCACGCGGATTATTGGACGGAAAAATTGCAAAAGTTCTCGATCTCGGCATCAAACTTTATTGGAAGCAACCCGATTTACAGCTATATTTAAGGTGTTTTTAGCAATTTAATATGATACAATTTATCGCATCGATTTTTTTAAAGCTTCACCCGAGTAGATCACAGATATGGTTGTGCAACTGGAAATATGCTAATTAATGAAAGAATATTCTGGTTTGGGACTTACAAATATTGCCGAGAAGGAGGCGAATAGGATTCCGATTGTGTCGGAACAAGTGCCGACGACCCAGTGAGAATTCTCGAACACTTGGATCTGCCTGGAATTGATTTTGTGCGTTGATTTTTCGATGATTTTCTGGATTTCCCGTTTCCCTATATTGAAAATCATTAAGTTCTACACAAACGGCTTTTTAGGAAATTTTTGGCGCCCAGAACCCGGAAGAAAACCAGAAAATTGATCAAAATACTAGAAAAACCAATTTCCTCAAAAATCCACGCTAGCCTGCCCAGTTTTAACTTGGGAATTATTTAAACTGACTGCCAAATTACTTTATAGAACCTTTTAACCTCTCAATTTTCTCTTCCCTACCGTTTTATGAATATGATTCAACGTCTTCACATAGGCCGATCCACCAAACAGCCCCTCGAAGAAGATAATCGTGAATGCGATGGCAATATGGGGCAAGTAGGCGTGGATCGCTTCGAAGTAGAAGAACACTGTATTGCCCAGCTAAAAGAAATTCAGAATTTTTATAGTAATGGAAATTTTGTTACCTGAAGCACTGGAAGGACGTACAACACGTAAACCGGCAACTTGACGATGGCCATTGAGGAGCGGGAGATGAACACGCCGGCACGGTAGAGAACCTAAAGATAATTGAGTTCTTGGTGTCTTAAAGGGATAGTGACAGACGGACTTGGGTCATCCGTACACGATCTGTAATTTGCCGTAACCGCGTCGTGCAAATCGACGTCACCACCAAAAAGTTTAAGTCTAATTTGATGATTTTGAGCACACGCGAATAATGTATTTTTGGTTTAAAGGGGCGGTGACACAAAAATTAGAGTTAACTGCACACGCTACGTAATTCAGGTCAGGTTATGAACAACGCGACCGCTAAAACGTGGACAAATTTTCAATCCGTAAGCTTTTACCCACTTGATACCACCGATATTGACTGTGTTTCGTCAGTCCAAAGGCGTGCCCGCAGTCGAACACGATCAATTGCGTCTAAAATTTGGTTGTAGTTTGTGGTCTGTAATTTGTAGTTTGTAATCTATGGCCTCTCAAGACTCACCAGCCCTTGATTAATCGTGTACTCGGCAAAATAGACCAGAACAAGCGGAATTATGTATTTTAACAAACCCTAAAAGACTCTAAATTTAATGGAATAAATTTTCACCTGAATTATCGTCAATTTCTCTCGGAAAGACGTTGTTCTTTGAGAGATTTGTCTTGGTCGTTCGGTATATTCTTCCGCGTCACTATCGCCACGGCATAGAGAGATCAAATTTTCTGGGTGGTCAAGGAGGAACCAGAAGGCAATCGCGAAGGTCATGGGGACTACCTAAAAATGGTTGAAAATTGATAAAACTATGGATTTTTAATGATCAATAAATTTTAGAATTTTGTGCATACTTTAGAAGCAAAGGATACGCGAAAGGAAAGCGCAAAAAAATTTGAAAATTTCTATGCAGTAAGAAAATCGGAACTAATACATTTTCTAAATTAAAAAAACCGTTTTTAACTGATTACTTTAGTTTGATTTAATTATTTGGCTACTTTGCGCTTTTTTTACCTGCATAACCAGCAGCGCATCCTTTGGGGATAGTCCGAACAGCTGTGGTTCGGTCAGCGCTGCGTAGATAAAGGAGCCTAAAATTTTTTTTGGGTCTTCTTAACCTATGATTTAAAAAACAAATTTACCTATAAATTTTGCTACGATATATCAAATTTTGAAAAAAAGACACGCCAGAAATACGTAAAAATACGCTAAAACGAACCAATAACCCTGCACCACCAGTCCCGGATGCCCATGCGACTACGGTAGAATGGGGGAAATGACAGGAATAGGAGACCAGGGTCGACTCTCCGAGACCGCAACTCAATGAGGCCAGGACGACGCCTGCAAAAATCATAGAAATTGATACTAGAATTGAAAAATTGAATTTACCTAAAATGGCGATCCAATAGCTCTCGGAATAAGCGACAATCAATAGACCGGCCGATTGGGATAGCACGACGAGGAAATGACGGAGGCTAACAAGAAACATTTTTGCTCTCATAACTTTTAAAAATGTGTTAAATTATCTAGAGTTGTAAAGCAATTTTTTAGAGAGTAACCGCCAAAATCGTGTAATCTTTTATGTACTGTAAAATTACCCAAACTAATTTTATGCGCGAAAAATGGTGCAATAGCCATAATTATAAACTGGGTAGAACATCTGCCAGCAAAATAAAACCGGTCGATTGACGATTCGAGCAATGTTTTGTGCCGCGTTCCAGCTAAAAAATATTGCAAATTATTGAATTGCCCAACGCTAAATATATACAGGGTGTCCCAAAAAAACGAACCATCTGGCATTTCGCCGCCTTACATCCGGTCAATCCCATACTTTGCACAAGGGTGTATCAGACCATAAATAACCACAATCCTGGGTTATAGCCCGTTCGCTACAGTAGTTTTCGAGTTATCGCCAAAATCCTGTCTTTTACGCGATTCTTAACAGTTTTTTCGGCTATCTTTTTGGACTTTGCATCGATTTCCATCGACTTCCGGCTGCGAATCCCTAATTTCGCTTAATATCGGGGTGACTTTGGGATACAAAAATTATTGAAATCAACGGTTACTTGGTCAATTTTTATCAGGAAAAAATCTCTAGGGGTAAAAAACGCCTGTCGCTTCATTTGCACTTAATGTTTATGGGGTCTAATTCCACGGAAACCCTATGAAAATAGGAAAATAAAGTTTATTTTTGTTATAATTCGAGAACGACTTTAGCTATAGGGCTATAAGTCAGAATTGTTATTATTTAGGGTCTGATGCACCTCTGGTCCAAATTTGGGGCCGATCCGATGTAACACGGCGAAATGCCAGATGGTTCGTTTTTTTTTGGGACACCCTGTATACCATTTAAAAGCTGATCCTAATTTTTACAAAAAATGTTAAAATCTATATTTTATTTTATTTACTAAAACAAAGGCAATTTTTGAATGCAATTATTAATTTACTAAAGCATACCGGACACGTCAAATTTGTGCCATTGCCCATATCGTCATCTTTATGATTTTTCTCGATAATGTCTTCAGCGGCTGATAGCATTAGAATATAGGCATAATTGTTACACATTCCAAAAAGCCTACAAATTTGATTAATAAATTTTATCAAAATTCATACCAAAAAGCCGTTATATTCCGCCATTTTGAGGGGTTTAACAGCATTATTAACAGGTTTAAAAGCCTGAAAATTAAAAAATATTCATTAAGAATCTAAAAAATCAGAAAATGTTGTTGAAAGCGGCTGATGAAGCGAAGATCGGTCGTGGCGGGGGCTAGACATCAAAAAGTGAGAAACGGCAAAAAAGGGGAGAAAGGGCGAATTTAGCGCGCGGCTATCAATCAGACCGGATCTAACTGAATGTTTCATGACGATTTTCAAACCAAGATCAGAATAGTGCCAAAAATAAATAAATAGATTTTTTTTTGCAAAAATTCCATTTTAAACATTAAAATGAATAAAAATAGCAAAATTTAGATTTTTGAAATAAAAAATCACTTTGCTTAATTTATCGAAAAACGTTTTTACATTATAAATAAGGCCGTTAAAAAGTTAATTTACCTGTTTAAATTCTAATTAAGTCAATTGAAACAGTAAGTTAAAAGGATTTTGGTTTATGTTGTTTTTAGCTACCGAAGTTAAAATTTATTTATTGTAAAGAAAGGCTTTTTGAACGTGCAAAATTTCTGATTTTCGAACTCTTCACACCAAACAAATATTTCAAAAGCACAGTTTCATGCATTCAACAAAACCCCCCTCTGACTGTCCAGTCATAATAATTGTGGTCCTTTTTTTGTGGGGGTACAAACCCGAATCAATGATCCGAATGGATAGATAGATAGAAAAGAGAGAGAGAGAGAGGGGGGGGGTAGTGGTAGAGAGAGAAGAGAGTACTGGTAGAAAAAGGGTGGGTGCGCGACAAATCGCCCCGTTTATCCCCCCCCCCCCGCAACCTGGCTGCCAAAACGAGTGAAGGGGTGAAATATCAGATCCGTCCGTTAGTAGGAAAACTGTTCTGTCTCTCACATTTGAGAGCTGATGGAAATGGGTGCAGATTGAGGAGTTGATCTGGACAGAGCGTGAATACATCTAAAAAACAGGTTAAAAAGGAATTGTTTGATTACTGCGTAAAAATAGGGGTCCAAGTGCGGTATCGACCGCACTAATTACTGTTATTCTCTATTTACGCAACGCAAATACATCCTTCTTAGCAATACATTCTTTCGTCCTTTAATTAATAATTCTATGAGACTTTGATGGAAAAAGCGAATTTTTTGATACGCCTCTAGCATGCTTCGCAAAATTTTTAGTTTATCAAATCAAAATATGCACTTTTGTTCCGAAATTCTCTATTCTTAAAAAGTACTTTGAGCCAATTGCATCCTAAATTAAACTCAGATCTCGATTAAGAGTTTTCTTGAATATTTCCTGTCTCGTTATATTCTCCTCTTTTAAAAATAAACGCTCGGATTTTAGCTGAAAGGTGTCAAGACCAGGCCCGTAGCGCTACGGTATGTGAAATACGATCCCGGGCGCCCCTTTGGCCCCTCGAAAGAGAAGGGTCCCACGATGAGGTGCCAAGTCCCTTTAGGAGGGGTTTTCTCTCTCTCTCTCTCCTCTCTCTCTCTCTCTCTCTTTTCCCTGTTCGACAATAAGATACGCTTCCTTTAGAGGCGCTAATGGATCGGCAAATGATACTCTTCCCCCTCTCTGGTACTTCAGAATCCGGGTCTCAATCCGGTTCTAAACTTGCCCCATCCTTCCGATTTCTTGGCATTCCACTAATTGCAACTTGGACTCACTTTGAATTCTTAATTTGGCCACCTCTGTTTAAAATATGAATTGTGATCAAATCGACGGTCAAGGAAGCCAGCAGAATCAGCAGACTCATCCGCAATTTCAGGTTTGTACTGTTCTGGTATGGATTTTCAGCGAATGGCAGACTAGCAAAGCTTAATAATAAAATTGAAGGATGGCTTAGAAAAGAAATATAATTTGATCACATTTGGGCAGACTAGCAGGGGCCGATTGGGGCTCTAAAAATTTCCGGATGGTCGGAAAGCGCATCGGATTTTTAAAATACCAGTATTTTCATGTTTTATTTGTTTTGGCTTTACTGATTTTGGTTTTCAGCTGTCTTGATCGCATATTAGAGTGCAATACGAAATCAATACTGGCCGAGTCTGAAGCCTGAAAATGACGAAAATATATATTGTTATTCTGACCATTCCATGGACAAATGTCTGTCGTCTGTTTAGCTAAATTCGCCTTATTTCCAGTTCTTCCTCGACGCCTACCGTATGACAATTCCCGAGGCTACAAATAACGGGCAGTCAGCGTTTGTATTCGAGCCTCCACCCCTATATGATCAATCAATTGTACCTGGTAGCAATAATGGATATATTGAGAAACATGGTTAGTTTAATTTTTCATTGATGCTTTTGCAGTCTAAATTTTCCATATATAAAAAGACTAATATTTCTTTTTATTTACATAAAGATATAAACCATTTTTTAATTATTTTTTAGGTGGCTCCCATCCCCCACAACATATCCACCTTCGCACCCAGCAAAATCGAAGGAAGCCCCGGGTTTTATTTACCAGTGAACAGGTACAAAAGTTTTAAAAATTCCCATAAAGTTTCTTTGATTTAATTCATTTTAGGGTGTCAAATTAAATTTTAGCTCCAAACTTGGCCAATATCTTTTATCGTGAAAATTTAAAAAATTCTTTCAAAAATTTATCTGGTCTTGAAATACTTCAATAGTTTCTAATTAAAATTATGAATTATGAAAGACACACAAATAAAAAATTATAATTTAAATAAGCCTTACCCTTTTGATAGGTAACGAACTAGAGGAACGCTTCAAAAGGCAGCGCTACGTCTCGGCGGCCGAGCGTGATGAGCTGGCGACAACTTTGGGGCTCACTCCTACCCAGGTTTTTATAAAATAACAATTTTTCGTCTCAAAAAATTCTAGCTGACTGGCAAACCATATAATTCTAATTGAATGCTGATTTTCAGGTGAAAATCTGGTTCCAGAATCGGCGATATAAATGCAAGAGAATCGACCAAGACCGAACGCTCCAATTGACACAGCAATTAACGTCTTTTGCGCCTCAGGTAAGTCTTTGAATATTTTAATTGCCAAATTTAATAAGTTACTTTAAATTACACAAGTTTTTTGTCCTCAGAAATTTAAAAAATTTAAAAAAATTGATAAAAAATTTATTTCCGCATTTTCAGATGCTGACCCCGGCTTTATTCAGCGGCGGTCTTTTTCCACAGTAATAAAAATATACAAAATGATGTTATGTATTCGATTACGTTATTTAATTATTTTGTAAATTTTGGATGAATAAATTATTGCTCGTCATTTCCATTGGTGTTGTGCGGAAAATGAAAATCCTGGGCCTCGGAGCGCAGAACGGCTTCTTGGCGTCTGAAATTTTTTTGAAAGGCGGAAATATTGATTTCTACAGCTTTAAAAAATTGCACTATTAATTTTTAAACCAACTGACCTCCACTTTGTCCGCCGATTCTGAAACCACGTCTTCACCTGGGCGTCTGACATTTGGAGATGAGCGGCCAGCATTTGACGATCACCACTTGCCAGATATTTTTGATCGGCAAATCTTTGCTCCAGGATTGCTACCTAAGACAAGGATTTTCAAAAATAGCTAAAAACAATGATTTACCTGTAATCGAGTAAAGGATGTCCTCGGCTTTTTCAACTTCCGCCTCCCTCTTTTGCTTTTCGGATTCGGTTTTGGCTCGGCGGCCCTTTGCTCTTCAGAGGGGGATTCGGGCTGGAATGGGAAAATTCCTTGCTCGGAGAAGATTTGAAAAAGTGCTTAATAAATTCCTGAAATTTTCCTAATTGCAATCTGTAAATTTTTTTTGGATTTTCAAATTTACAAACTTCGAATTTTTGGATATTTAAACTTGACTTTTGATTTTTTCAGCATTCTAAAATTTTCGAAAAGGATATTATTGCTCCCGGAAAAATGCACATATATTTCTCCAGGCTTCTGACCTTAGAAACAGCATTTAACACAGCTGTTAAATTCCGTTTTTTTTTGTTCAAGAACGCACCCGAATTTGCTTGTATCGATTAGTCAACATTCTTAAAGTTTTGACCTGATCCTCCGTAAAATCCTGACGTTCATTCGGATTCTGAGGATGACTTTGATTAGCCGTCGCATCCGGAAAAAAGTTTTCCTTCAACAAATCGAAGATTCCGAAGGGTTGTCGACTTTGCTAAAATAGAACACGTAGTACAACTCATGCGCAAAACGTCAAAAATACAACGTCAAAACAGATTTTTGAATATTTACCTGCTGGTGCTGGAAATATGGTGGAAAGTGTGGGAATTGGGCTTGCATTTGGTTGGGAAGGGAGAATTTCAGTTTTGAAGTGGAAATGCAGGATTGGGAGATGACATTCAATTAAGGGGCCCTCGAAACTCAAAGCATTAATGTCTCCCGCCTCCATTTTGTGTCCCCAATCAACCTTCACCCGGCTCTTTTATAGCCCCAAGGCGTTTGGCACATCCCAATTGCATCTGAAAATGGTGGCATGATGTCTTCAGTTGAAGGTTCTCTATGGGACCCTTGAAGGCGTTGGCACAAGTACTACATAAAGTAATCTAATGAGTTGCTATGATTATTGTTAGTACGCCTCTATACCTTTTCCTTCTGCGCCACAATTTAGCGCTTTTTCGATGAGGTCCGGTTCCGGGTTGTGAAAATTTAGCCCTCATTCTGCAATGCACGCGTTTCAGAATATATGCGAAAAGGGAATTCGGATTATGAAAAGGACAAATTGAGACGAAGCGTTAAGAAGTTGGGCTAATGGTTGTCATATTATTAGGTTGAACCGAAAGTCCTTGCAATCGAACTTCAGTAATTTTTCTCTAAAAATTTTGTGGGCCGCTACAGTTATTTCTTTTTCCTTACATCCGTTGGAATCGATAGTTTGTAGGATAAAAATCACAAGTTTCTAGTCCCAGGGATTTTTATTATTTTTGCGGTTTTGTTTCAGGCGCCGCAAATTTTAGGCTCTGACATCCTTCAGAAATGCCATAAAGTTGCCGTAGGAATGAATCGCTCGCAATATAATTAGTTCTAGCTACTTTTTAGATGCCGACATATGTAAAAAGGTAAATCAGAACAGTTTTGCGAACAACGGGACAAAGGCATTTTCGATTTTTTGGCAAATCAAAAATTCTAAGGAAAAGCCTTGCGATTCCATAGGCAGGGTCGGATAGATCAATTGATTGTGCATTGGTCTATCGCTAAAACATTGAATTTCTGAGAGATTTTCTGGAACGAAAATATAAAAGAATGAAAAAAATATTGTAAAAACTTTCGGCTCAACCTAATACTTCGATGCGTTTTTTGTTTTAGCTATACGCTTGCGATTTGGTTGGACCCTTTGATGGTATGCTTTCCAAGACTGGTCTAACAATATGGCAGGAAAGGCTTGCATTAGTCGAGAGGATTGCAAAATTCTCGAACGTCCATTCATTACCTTTGAGGGGGCGTAAAGCGTTGCACAAGCCATTGGCCCAGTACCGACCCGTGGAAAGTGATAAGCCATTAAAGTCAGCCTGTCGCATCGATTCGCACCAGCGGCGCTCCAACTGATGAAAAACAATCATGGGCGCAAATGAAAGCCGGCCAGTTGGTTATGGCAGTTTTGG